>DWAV01000135.1:0-27694 GCA_018231305.1 Noctuana lactifera
ACAGAAAAAATATTTCTACAGTTTTATTATAGTATAGATTCAATTGATCACGTTTCTTTGTAACCTCTTTCAAAGCAGGTCTTGAATTCGTCACATATAATACTCGTAAAGGCTGTTAGAACTACAGTAGCTTATAACTAAATGTAGGTAATTAGTAGGTAATACATAATAATATCATGTATACATTTTAGTTTTCTGAATTCTCCATGAGCTTTTACTATGAAAAAACTCATACTCCTACACAACCTATCTTAGAGCCGAGAGTAAGAGTTAGAGTCGAGAGGGGAGAGGGGTTATAATACAATACACTAAAAGCATAATATTATTTTACTAGCTTATCCCCACGACTCCGTCTGCTTGGACTTCAGAATCCGAACTGGATAGAATCAAAAATGCTACTACTAACGTACTAGGTTACTACTACTACGTAAAAAGTAATTAATTTCTAGTCGTCGCGTCGCGTCGCGGTATGCCTCCTCGCTCGCCCTCTCTACCCCTCTTTTCATTTCGCGAGTTATTTTAATTCTGTGATATCTTCTAAGATATTCATCTAATTTAATTGATTACAACAATGAATGTCAGTTTTGATCTAAATAAAGTGCTTAAACGTTTTAGTCATGATTATTTTGATACGGATTAAAACATCATTTCAGTAAAATTCCCTCGCAAATAAAACATTACTTTGGAGTCAATTTGAAAACCACAAGAAATCGTTATTCTGAGGCCTCCTTAAATGATAAATTTATGCTATTACGGACTTTGTTACTAATTTACATGTTTTTCAATTCATTAGTAGCTACCTACATTTTGTGAATCGCTCTACTTGCAGTTTAGTCAGCGTAAGCCTGAAAAGCTCCCAGACGGCATGATTTTTCCGACATCTAATTATCGTCATATTTCACCCAATTTACAAAAAACTATAATGAATTTTACACCTAAATATTTGTCGTTAATCACTTCGTCTATTGGTCAATGATAAGCGATAACTACAACGATAATCCTATTGACAGATACAAAACATTAGGAAAAATAGTTCAGTAATCTATGCTCATATTTTCCACAAAACACTTTATTAAAAACGCCTTCTCTACGTGATAAATTGTCTTGTCTCAACTGTAAATAAAATATTCTATACGAGCCATAAGTGAATGAGTAATAAAATTTATTATGTAAGCAAACATAATTTGCCGCTGTGGAGGCGACGCTTATTATAAACACTCTCGAGAGAATGTACAGTGGATGCATTTCAAATTGTAGACATAATACTGCATAATATTTATCTTTTATATGCCTTTGAGCTTATTTTTACCTTCAAAGGTAAATTAAGGGCTTTGCTCAAGGTTTCTGAGTCAATTTATAAGTAATTAATGAAAGACTAAGTTTATTCGGGTAGGTAGCATATTTTGCCCCCAAACTGTTATTATAGTTAGAATAGTTCATAACATATAAGAAAAGATTTCTCTCTTGTCCCCAATTACTTAAAAAGTTTCCATCACAATAGTCAATAACTCTGGACACGTGGCAAATCATATTTAAATATAATATAATCTTTCTTATTTCTAAATCTGTCGTACCTAACTCAAAGTTCTTTTCAAACAAAACAATAGGTCTGATCTAACAGAGTATTTTCAATGTACCTAAGATGTTTTTACGGCTAAGAATTTTGGTAATTCGGAATATTTGTAAGCTAGCAACTAGAATTAATTGGAGGTTCCACCACCGCCTTTAAACCCTCTCATGAAGTTTTTGTGTTCCGTGATGCCGGAGAAACTTCATCTGAGGCGACCATTTCAGCGTTCATGAGTAGCAAACGCATTCATGATCTCAGACAGGATCTCTCCTCTATTTGAAGATGGACGTTTGTGTTCAAAGATTGCAGTGACCATTTATCATTGGATGGCTTGAAAGCTCGTTTGCTACTAAATAATTTTTCTTATATATAAGTAAATATAACTATTCTTTTGCAGACGTGGAGTATAACTACGAGGAAGAAGAGAACAGTGATGTGGACCGTGAGTTGCGGCCGGTGGCGCGCAGGACAGCCAAGCACATCGCTGCAGGCGAGGAACGACCACGCATCAACTCCAGTCAACAAACTACGCCTACTGATGGTAAGTACTTCACAACAACCCAGCTTCCAGTATGAGCTGTAGTATTAAGTAGAGAGGACGAGGATCGAGAATCCAAATTTGTTTTACATTTTTAGCAAGCTGTACCTTATATGACACAAAATGTCCCAAAAACTTTTATAGATTGTAGTGTAGGTAATCAGTAAATAACTCGAATTTAATTTCCCGAAAATTCAAATTAGTAACCTTGATTTTGTTTTTTGCTTAAGTACTTACGTTATTTAAATAAAACATAAATTCTTTCCTAAAATATTTTATGGCCTGCAATAATTCATTAAATCTGCTATAGTTTACACATTAATAAGTAATGTTTCGTTAAATAAATACACAATTTTTGGTATTTTTACTTACTGTCATCATACTTAATAAGATCTATACTTTAGTATAGTAGAGTGTATACTAAAGTTGGACCTAAATAAACGACGTACATAGCTAATTACAAATCGGAAAATTCCCGCGAATTTATCCTGAATTCACCGTTTCGTTGACAAGTGTAAAGCAAAACACATCACAAGCGAAGTACTTCGAACTTGGAGTTAAATTATTATAATAAAGCGCCGTCTGCGTTGAATCACAACTAAGAGAACTTACACGCTAAACTCGTTAAAACTTGTAAACTAATTAGTAACAGTCAGCCGTCACAAAATTAAATAACCTCGTCGGTATTTCACATCGCACTCTATTTGTGAAAACTAACTGACTGATTGGCAGAATAACGACGTTCATATACCTATGGAGCCGTTGAAGAACGGATATAGCTATGATTGAATTATTCCACATCTCTGATGGCGTTGAAACTCGCACTCCGAGCGGATATGACTGAATTTGCGACTTTTGAAAGGCTGTTTTCGTCCACACTCTATTTTTGAGTGTGATTTGTCAATTGCTTGTCATTTGAAAAAGTGATAACTTCCTCCCGCGCCATTTCATTTAAAAGAGAAATAAATGGTGATGAACAGATATAACAACTACCATTGACAACCTAGACAGTTTTGTCTTGTCTTAATCGAGTCTCAGACGGATAATGTTACTTCGTAAATACCCAATTTAAAATAAATAATCTCGGCTCGCTTCTAAGGTCGGTATTAATAAACTGAAATTAAGATTACTATCCATTTCGACAATCATCGGATTATAAGATGGATCTCAATTTTAAGTTAATTTTATTAATACGGTCCTCAACAGCATAAAGCTAACAGAAGCTCGGTATGTTGGAGATACACAGTTCACCTACATGCCATGGTAACGTGCTATAGTACATAGCCTAAAACCATATCATATTTGAAAGGATACTGAATACACTATGTTATCGACCTTATGAAAGCATTTGAACATCCATCAATATTTGCTTTCGGACAACTCAGTCAGATATTGAAAAATGGAAATCAGTGGCGGCGAAATGCAGCAGCTTTTCTCACGAAGCTGAAAAAAGTAGTTTTTGGTCAATCTACTTTTAATACCTGCTGTATTAATTCTGCTTTAAGTAAGCTTTTAAAGTTCGTTAGTATTTTAAATCATGTTAGACTATTTATCATTTTATAAGTCGTTGAAATCGATGAAATTCTGCTGGATTATGACACAAAAGAGCCCCAATTTTGCCATACTCACACATACAAGACATCAACCAACAGGCATTAAGTGTCGGATAAACTATTGCCAATTCATAGGAACTTCGAGTTTAACGGGTCACTGGAAACTTCCAGCAATCAATGTGAAGCGAAGCATTGACGCCGAGTCGCCTGTCTGTCGGCATCCCACAGAACACGGTTCCGTAACTTCCACCGACCAGAAGTCCTTCACTTGCACAACTATTATTTGCAGTTTCAATTTCAATTTCAAATAGTTTTATTCATTGCTAGCTATTACCATACACTTTGCAAGTCAAATATTATATCAATCCATTCAAAATAGCATGTGGAAATAGCTGGGCGGAATGCTTTTTCCTTTAAAATCTAGTGCTTAAATAACAAATTATTAATTAAGGAATAAATCTTTAGCTTCACATTTAGCACACGAGACACACTACACTGCCAATGGTTGACAAATTTGAACTATTACATGGGCCATAAGAATAGATTGATAGAGTTAGCTAAAAGCTCAGCCTTTCTTAACACATATTATATAGTAGGTAATTTACATTATAACTCAATGGTGACTGACTGACTGACATAGTGATCTATTAACGCACAGCTCAAAACACCGGACGGAATGGGCTGAAATTTGACATGCAGGTAGATGTTATGACGTAGGCATCCCTTAAGAACGGATTTTGATAAATTCCACCCGTAAGGGGATAAAATAGGAGATGAAAAATTGGATAAATCTTCTTAGATTTTCGGCTGATTGAACTGAAATTAAAGATTGGAGCTACTATGATGAAGTCGTATTCAACCACTAGGGGGGTGAAATAAGGGGTAAAGTTTATATGGAATTTTCTCTATATTATTGATTTGTAGTTTTTTAGGGTCCTATTTTAAAGTTCATGTAAATGTACTTTAATGTAAATGTACTTTAATGTGTAAAGGCAGGGATTGAACTTCTGCCTTGTGAATGTGTTTGTCTATCTATCACACTATGTACCTTACGTTTCTTTCGCAAAGCTTGCAAAAGAGCATGACCTAATTCCTTCAGTCTCATTCCAACATAAAACAACGAGACGTATGGCGAAGTTTCATCCTTACATTGTTCAGAAGTACCTTTTGTTCTTACGGATCTACCTGCTTTCCTAATTCGTGCGCCGCGAGGTGAGGTTTTGTGATATTATCTTTGTTTATAATTTGCAATTTCTGATGATAAGTTGGTATGAATAGCAATAGCTTTGTGTTCCCGAATTTATCCCAAGATAAATCAAATAAGCTTAAATAAAGAAAATACTTTTGTGAATATTTTCTGATTGTATGTACGAGTAGTAGTTAAGTATACTTACACGAGTAGTCTACCTCAGACAAACAATAACTAAAGTTCTTCAGAAAATTCATAGTACGAGTAGGGTTGGTATCCGTATAAAATAGTAAGCTCCTTAGCCTCCTTAACAGGTTATTGTAGTTGAACGGGTTCTGAGTTTAAATGCTTATGAATATTAAGTCATTCATATCAAACCGAACCTAAGTATGTATATATACTCGTACTTCTCCACGTAAGTATACTGTAATTTCGATAACAGTAAACTACTAATTATGTTATATGGTTCATTGAATTCTTTCCGTAGATTTTAGCAATTGTTTTTTGAATTTTTGACTTTTTATCTGTTTTTCGATTATGTGTAGTTTTTATATCATCGCAGAAGAATCAAGATATTAAAAATTGTGATGAAATCCCTGTGACGAGACGCTGACCGCAATTTGGTCGCAGTTTAGTGGCCGGCGAGCACTATTGGATACTGCTTGCCTTTGGCATCAATACGTTATTTACCGTCGTCCGAAACGCGGTCCACTCACAATAACCAAGCCATTGAAAATACTTTTATTGTTGTACAAAATTCAAAAGAGATTTAAGATTTGTACAACAATGGCTAGAAAGTGTATTTCGCAAAATTCAAGCTATAAAATATCTACACGTTATGCCAGAGTTACCTATTCGTATTCAGATAAATTTCATGAAATTTTCAAGCAGCAAAGCAGCTTTCGATCAGAGCACCACCCTTCTTCTGCAAAGCGCAACGTAAACGCGCGCGCAATTAATAACAGTAAGGTATAAAACAATTCTATAAGCACCCAAACATTTTTTTATAATAATATGTAGTTCTATTACTAAAGTCTAGTAGAAAAGGAATAATATTTAATGTACAGAAAAAATGTCTCTTGAGTTTTTCTTACAGTATGTATATTAGATGTTGGCAATGAAAATTATAATACCTACGTGGAAGTCGAGGAGTATTTCTTTAGGGATTTTATCAAACACTTTAATACACATAGGTACATCGAATGTGGGCCAGATCCGTAAATGGCAATGTTATTTATGTTGGCAACACTTGTTTATTTTGAGTTTGTATACTTATATTGTACGTTTGTATACTTATATGGTACATATTGTACGTTATGTTTAAGTTTAACAGAACTCCTTGATGACAAACAACAAACTAATTATATTGATTGAGTCCTCGCGTGAGTTGTGAGACAACCATCCTCAGGAGATAGGCAAGGATAAACTGAAACAAGTTTAAGGACTAAATATTGAAATAAAAATTATTTTGCCAATTATTATCTGTTATCAAGGTTGCAACTTAAAGTAATTAGCAAATAAAAATGTGATGAATAAGTTTTTAAATTATTTAAATTAGAACTTTAATTAAAATGCTATGGTAGACTGCTAAATGGTAACGATGTAACCTTTAAAAGTTGCTTTCATTCTTTTCATAAATTAGAAAATAATAGTTGGTCTTCAAACAACTTAACATCAACGTCAACATTTTACAACACTCTCTATTACATCACCTTTTAATTAAAAGCTACGGTGCCATAGACAGACACACAAGTGCAGACGTAAATCTTATTATACATTTTTTGCATAAGGAGTTACAGATAATGAAAAAAAAAGGTTGTTAAGCATTTCAGATGATGCCTTTCCGAGCTCACTACGCGACTCAGCTACTAGTTGTCGCGAAAGCTTACTAGAAAAGCCTACTCCCTGCATTCTTATTATCTGGATCCCTTCTCTGGCGGATTAGATAAAGTTTTTATGAACTTGCGATCAGAAAGTGATTAAAATTTCTCAATTTTCTCATATAATAAATAAAATTTAATACAAAGCTTTTAGGACTTTTTCAATAGATGCAATTAGTTCAAAATTAAAAAGGACCTTTCACTCCGCACAGTACATTTTTGTCCATCATATTATTATATCTATTCAGTCGTAATATGTAGGTAATCACTTGAAAAATAATATTTAATATAACAATCAAACCTTCTATATAGTTCTTATGTAATAATATTAAAGAATCACAACCCGTCATGTGCAAGTCGTACCTACTCGCATAACATTTACACCACCACAAAAATAATAGAAGAAAGTACAATATTCCAATATAATTTTCAATTGTAAGTGTTTAAATAACCTACATTCCGCATCCACCAATCCGCATTGGAGCAGCGTGGTGGAGTATGCTCAAGGCCTTCCCCGGTTGCGAGGAGAGACCCGTGCCCAGCAGTGGGACATAAAAAGGATTGAAGGCAAATACCCTACATTTACAGCCCTTATTGCGAAACACCAACGCAGTAATTTAATCAACACTGAGTGAACAAACACGCTAGCTAAAGAGACTTAGTGAAAGCTAACTGTACCTATTCATTAAAAGCGTATGACATACCACATTTAGCCTAGGTCGCATCGATTGTTCCAGAAGCCTATATTCTAGTTCAACTGTTTAGTAACTGTGCCATTCCATTTGTATTTCGAAACCACGACATCTGACATAGGTGTCAGTTCCAAATTCATCTAGGTATTAATTACGTAACGTGGACGGTTTCTGACATAGCACCTTGTCTCCAACACGTAAAGTAATGTATTACGCAAAATAATACAAGAAATTATAGCTTATTGTATATATCTGATAAGATAATTCAGTCCCTGTGAAAATTAATTTAATAAGTGAAGACAACTTGGATATTTACCCGTCCAAAAAGTTAACATTACAGTAACTACTTGAGTATTATACAATTACAATATTATTAAATAGATAAAATAACACCTTTATGCTGATATGATTTTCCGTGATGTATCTAAATAAAAAAGTAAAATATTAGAACTTTTAAAAAAAGTAATATGGTAGGTATATTTTACTCAGATATCGTCCACCCAAGAACTTGTGAGATCGCAATAAAAATATAACATTAGAATATAATATAATGTTAGAATCCCTAACACAAATACCTAATGTTACGTACCTGAAGAACCTTCTGCGTATCTATCAGATATTTGTGTTTACAATAGACTACCGAATAGCATAAAATGTCTGGATGGTGCAAAATTTAAAAATGAATTATCAAAATAGCTCATCGGCACGGTAATGTATTCTAGGATTTTTTAATTCTGTAGTAAAACTATAATTTTTATCTGTCATATATTTCTTAAATTTCATTTATACTAATCCTATTAAGACAATTCATTGAGATAAACGAATTCAATAATTTTTAGACAATTTAAAATGTGTATTTTCATGCCAGAAATGGCAAATATACCTACAATAAAATATAATAACTAAAATCATCCTGTTAACTACCAACCTGACAAATAGATGAATAAATGATTATGATTTCTTTATTGAGTTTAAAACCTACATTGGTCGAGCTACTCGTATTTACAAGACCCTCCACAACTACTGCATTTTCTTTGAACAAAAAAAACAATTATACTAGAGATGCTTTTGCTTGCAAAGAGAGTTCACTTAAAACACCGGTTAAGAAGTGACCGCTCAAGTGCGACTCGAAGTGAACTCGGAATTACTTTGAATTTTCTACTTAGAGCTTCTAGTAAATTCTTCTAACGTTCAAGTGAATTTCTTACAAGATGTTTTTAGTGATTTACTTATTTTTAGATTGTTTTGTTATAGATTTTAGCTTTGTACGACAGATAGGGAGATACTTAGTAAGTACGTTTGTTGAGTAGTCTTTTTTTTACATTGTCATTTAATATATAATATAGGTATAAATAGACATATACATTGTTGGTACGGCGATCAAACGAACATTCCCCCATATTTCAACTCTTTATATCTATGAGTAGAAAATATTAATATAAATCAAAATTTAATTATTTAAGATAGTCACTTCAATATAATTTTGTGTATCGCAATTCATTTTTACTTACATATAACAAAAAAAGATGATAGAAACGGTATCTTCTTCGGATTTAATAAAATTCAAAGGTTCATATAAAAAAGGCCACATAATAGTAAACATTACATACTCGTAAAATTTAAGTCGAAAGCTACTCTGCTTAATTCCCGCAGTGCGCTCTAGCTTTCATCTTGTAGTTAATTGCCTCTTCTGTCTGAGTATTCATTTTAATTAGCAAAAGATCATATAAAACGTATCCGTTGAATTCATCAGGAAATCTTTTCAACCCGCTCATGTTGCTTTTTACTTTGCTTCATATGACTGAAACATTACATTGGGTTTACGAAATAATAATTAGAACAAAACTTGATTTTTAATTAATCTGTTCAAACTGATGTTCCTCGAAATTTATCCAACAATCAATCTTAAGTCAGATTACAACGATAGCTTTACGAGTTATTTAGTAGAATCCATAAATATATCATACCTAATTTTATGCCTGGAATTTAGATGTTATTTTACAAATATGTAAAACCTTTTGAATTGGTTTATATATAACTAGCGGCCTTCGACATTTTGTGATAAAAAAGAAGACGGATTTGGATAAATCTCTATCTCCCTTTAATTAGAAATAATATTTTCTGCTTATATACGTACACATAGGTACATATTATATATTATTTGTGACAGACAATTATTAAATAAATAAAAATTAAATGCAAGTCTAACATTGTAAAGAAAGACCGTTACGACATTATCGATAATGCGGACAAGTTAATAAGATCACGGTAAGCGGACAGGGTAATGACGTAATTAGGTATACAGTACATGTCGGCGTTTAACGAAGGAAACTAGCATCATTACGTAGAAACATTAAAAAATGGCCTTGTTTTCCTTCAGTCTGATCAGTTATACCTTTGATAGAAGACATTAACAGCAGTGAGACAGTTGTTTTAAATGTATATATTTATATGTAAGGCGTAGGCATTTATTTGTCTTCGTTATAAATTATTATAATGAACACGTTTGTATCTACATGTGTTTAACCAGAATTGTAAATGAAAATATCACGAACGTATAAAAACTTGTTACTGTCACAATAATTGTGCGACTACTGCAGCACGAAATGTAATTAAAAATAACGAACCGAACACAAGGCAAATATAATCGACGAATAAAGTCGCACCGCAACTGTATTAATTTTCCAATAATAAAAATATTGTAATAAACGTAGGTAAATCTGACAGTCCTTATTATAATGATAATTATAATTAATATATTCATTTTCCGTAAAGCTCGGGGGCACAGCAGTAAAATTATATTTTTGTAACATCGTGCTCGAAAGCGTTAACTTATTAATTAACTACGTAGTATGTAGGAGTATTTGTCATTAGTTATGCTAATAAGCGTGTCAATATAGAGATACAACAAAGAGCCGCCGCATCGCGACGTGAGATTCATTAAATTATGATAATGTGTTGTCAATTTATACCATGTATAATTTGTGTTATGATATTAGGATTAGTTCGTATCGGGTTACTAAAGATTTAGTGAAGAGTATTTCGTAACGATGATTCGCTGTGACATAACTTTGTTATAAGAAAGTTACTACACTTATAGGATCGGACAAGCTTCTCATCTACTTTTAGCAACAATCAACACACATCGAATAAGAAACATATAGGAACAAATAACTTAACGTATTAATAACCTTTATTCTCATTCCTCTTTAAAATAAAATCCCATAAAATAAATATTAATTTATCTATAACGTATTAATTACGACCATTCCAATGAGCCCACTCAATGAACTTCTGCTGCAATTTCATAAGGAACTGGGTATTCTACTGATATCAGATAATTTTTCCTGACCTTGAGTTGAAATGCCAAAATACCAATTTTCGAAGCGATCCAACATTTGAAACTTATTAATACCCCCGTTTTTGCATTGGGGTAAAAGTACCTCATCTACACTACTACAAGACACCTTACATCCTCTCTACTGGAGCTAAAAATTTCACCTGCAACTAAATATTTTTGATGTAATATTATGAATTAGAGTAATGTTTGCACGGTTCGAAAGTCATAGTAATTAAGTTACATTAACGAACGAGCGTTAGTAGGTACTTTCTGTATTTATAAAGCAATGTGGGATGTTACGCTAAAACCGCTTGCCATTCAAGGTATATGGCTCGAGGGTAAGCTCTGACCTGCATCTTTTGAAGTGGGACTAGTGTTCTAATCTGTTCCGGAAATATATTCAGATTTTCTAAAAGCGGTTGGTTCTAGAGTAGCTAGAGCTAAACGAGCTTCATTGGTCTAACCTGGGATGAATGCAGTTAATCAGATATTTCTTGTTTGCGGACTATCCTTGACAGTTACGAGTATCAATGTAGTTTTGACCAAGAGGGATAAAGGTCTTTGATAGGTACTTTGCCGATTGTTTGCTTCTCATGTTATATGAAAAAGAATTGTAAAAGTTACATTTAATTTGTATTGATTTGATAAATATATTGCTTTGTCTGACATAAATATTTTACAAGTACCTACGGGTGTACAGAATTTAAACACTTAATTCTTTACTAATGCCTAGTGAAACTAATTGTGGCCCATTAAAAAATCTGAATGTAATTTAATTATTTCACCGTAAACTGTGTTTTACTCGTACCTACTAAAAGTGTGTTATCCATCGCGTCAAGTTTAGCTTATTATTAGAATCTAAGCATTTAAACTCAACACTACCTGCTTCATTCAATTTTTCTGCTATAAAGAAATGGAATATGTAAATTAACATAAAAAAATCGTATAATTTGAATGAGTTTCACCCACTTGACTCGTGTGATGCTTTTTGGTTCCCCCGTCACAAGTACATAGCTGTTTAAATAGCGGTGTTAAAAGTACCTATACAGTTTGTGCATATTACAAAATAATAAGCGGTTGTACAACTCTAGCAATTTAATCATGCGCTCGCCGTTAAAAAGCATGTTTATACGTACGAGAATATTTACGTATATACGTAACTGTATTCCGTAGGCCTACGCTGTGGGCGTTACGAAAGTAGGCTAAGGGCCGCGCGGCCTGTAGCACCCAAACCGCTGTTTGTATTTTAAGCATACATAATATTAAATTTTTATGCTGCTCTAAACAAAGACTTCGAAAGTGAGAATTTTAGCAAGATAGCTACGTACCTACAGAGTTTAGTAAAAGCTTAAAGCAACACGTAGCCCCCAAAACAGTTTTATTAACGATCCGTTAGTCTTTAAGCTACGCCAAACAAAGATTTCGTTCAAATTTCAACAAAGTACTTTTTAAACATTATATTTAAGATCGGTTTTAGGCCTTCTAACATAGAAGGGTTTTAAGTGTACATTTAAAGCTAAATCCTTTCATATCGATGACGCAACACAATACCCCGCATAGTTATTTTCGCCGCAAACTGTTACTTTACATGCCATTTCACGATAAGACGAACTGCGCTGTGTACACTAACTTTGTGGTAGGAATGTTTAGTTTGCACAAACAAAGACGTATATAGACATTATTTATATGTATGCTTTAAACAATCACAGTAGGTACTATGTTTTTCCAAATGTACCGTATCAACATATATAATCAATATAGTACATTATCTACCTACAATAAAATACTTAATGTAACTTATATATAGATAAAAAGATATAATAATGATAAACAAATTTAAAATACATAAAATAGTGGTAATATTGGTACAAATAAGTGACAATTCCAACTTTTATGAAATTATTGTTAGTTAAAATATTTCGTACATATAGCAGTAGGTAAGGACATTTATAATATCTTAGGTTGAAAATAAACATGAAATGTCGTTGAATATAGCAGGTATGCTGCCAGTGTATCCTCAAAATAATGTAAATGAGAGAGAAATCGATAAATACATCCGAATTCTTGTGCAGCACTAAAATTAAGAGAGCGATAGTTTGATACCCGTATTCCCCTCTCCCCTCATGACTTGCCTTCTCGAGTTGTCACGGATATATACTTGTATTTGTGTGAGTATTAAACGCAGTATCTCTTCTACGAGGAGGTACATTAAAAAGTTTTGTCGAGAGTTCGTGACCACATCGTGCCTCTTACTGCGTTCGTGGTCACTAAACCTTTTCTCTCCTCTCAGACGCGGTAGGAGGCGATAGTGCACAATTTCTTTTTAACATTCTAAATAAACCTTTGAAACAATTGAAATTGAAGTACCTATTCGTATTTCATGTTACGAACAATAATGACAAGAAAAGTAACTCTTATATTTAATATTATGGCTCCGCCAAACTCACGTATGGGTAGTTTTAAAGAGTATTTCGAATTTCCAATAAAAGTAACTTTTATCAAAGGTTTTATCAAACAAAACTTATTTTTATGTGAACCGTTGCACTGAAATGAAAAATCGAAAAAGCGACATGGCGACAGAAACGCTCTAGAGCTCGATTCGAACGCTCTATCGAAATGCTTGGACAGGTAGTGGTGTTAAAGTACGCTTACTGACAGCTGAACGATCGTTATGCCGATAAAAAATTGTCTCTGTTTGGCATTGAATACATGGTAGGTACGTGCGAAGTTCAGTGCAATACCAGTTTGGTTCAAATTGGTGACTATTTTAAGTCCATTTCAGTATACACGTCAAAAATAAATCAATTTCGTAAGTTAAGTCTCATAAATTAAGATCGTTTGAACCTCACATGACAAACTAACGTGTTTTATTCTTAGTACCTACCTACATTGTACCATGTATAGGCATAGGAACATCGTTCTACCCCAATGTTGAAAGCAATGTCCGGAATATGAACGTATTAGGATAAATACTTATATATTTATCCGGGGCCGAATACATCAACTTTGAGCTGCTAAGTCTTTAGAGGATGCAGTTAACAAAATAAAAACTCTACAAAGCAGTTTCGTACTGAATTTAGGTATATCGTTTTTTAAACGTTTCTTAAAATCTTACGTGCTATTTGTACGGATTGATCAAGTATTGGTACACATACAAACTAATTTTACAAACATTGAGCTCAGGTATGAAAATCGTTTAATCGTTAGTGGACAGATTTCCGCCATTGTTGCTTTAAATTTTTGGACCAATAATGATATTGACGAAGGACAACGATTGTTTGTCTAAAAAATACCTTCGCACACGTTCCAAAATGTTAAACAAAACAGAAGTTAATCAAAATTGATTTTAACATACGTTGTTAGTTGGTCACACTCGTCATACATAACTGTAGATTATCAATTTATTTGGGTAAAGTTTGACCAATTGTTTCAACGTTTTCTAGGCGTCTTAAATTTAAGTCATTGTAAAAAATAATCGTATCGAACTGTCAGCCAATTCTATAAAATTTGAGGATATGCTAGCACGAATAGTTCAATATTCTATAAGTGAAATCGAAAATAGATAGCGAAAGAAACATACCTCGGAGTTGCGATCTTCTAGCTTCGAGAAAATCTGAAGGAGAAATCTCGGCGTGTTTACCGGGAAAACATTTATTCGTATTTCGTTGAGAATACTAACATTAAAGTTCAAGAAGTTTATTCGATGCTCTAAGAAAAAATATCTAGTAGGTACCTGAAAAATTTACAACTGAAAACACGTTAAAATACATTTTAAAGTGATTAATACTCATCAATTAGACTGATTCACACACATTATAAATCGTTACGGAAATCAAATAATAATTCGAAAACAAGATTTAATAAAAATAGGTGAGAGTTACACCATTTAAGGCATAAAAAGGAAATAAACCAATACTGTTCGACACATTGATTAATGTAGTTTAAAAGTTGGCTCAATGTACGGGCTTTGGGGAGCATGAAATGTCACAGCATTGTAACTCCCGGGATTGCAATAAATGTAAACTTGCATTGGGTTAGCGCAAGTGAAAAACAAAGCCTTCGACCAGTTAGGATACACACGATTGAATTGCGGACGCGCACAATCAATGGGACGAAACGAATTTAAAGTAATATAGAATTAAAAAAAAAAACAGTAAACAGTTACGAAGAAAGAATTAGACAAACATTCATTCATATGTAGATATAAATAGGTATAAAAGGAATAAGTAGTATAGATTTGTGGTCCGTATTATCA
Source organism: Noctuana lactifera (assembly GCA_018231305.1). Classification (NCBI taxonomy): domain Eukaryota; kingdom Metazoa; phylum Arthropoda; class Insecta; order Lepidoptera; family Hesperiidae; genus Noctuana; species Noctuana lactifera. Next base: position 15,018 of record DWAV01000135.1, read on the forward strand.
ACCTAATTAACATTAAATTCTTTGTTTAAAGTCATCTGTTACCATTTACTTAATTCTTGCAAATCGTCCCACATGAAAATACTTAAAATCTACCCATGTGGCTTCATAACACGATGAGAGATGAAACCTTATAATTTACTTTAATTTTCTACACTAAAAACAGTCTTTGTCGGGCCCAAGGCCATTACGGCGTTTCTTTTGAGATAATTTCATGCATGAAATGAATAAACGAACGGGTGAGTAGGTACGAGTAGGGTAATTAAAGCGTCTTCTATAATTCGTTATACAATGAATATTTTGTTTCATTTTATTAACCACTTAAATACAAAATAGACAGTTCAGAGTCTCCTTAGGGATTACAAAATTTATCTCAACAACCTTTAGATTTCGGCGATATTAAAACACAAAAAGACGACAGTAATTACAGTGCTCTTATTTATTTGTTTTTTTTTTTTTGTGCTAAGTCGGGAGGGTTCCAGTGCATTGTTATATTTTGTGCGCAAGAACGGATCGCAGTCCGGCAAAATAATACTGGCCAGACCGTTTTCCCATTCTGCCGCATTCAGTCTACTGCCCTATTGTTTCACTCGTTCGTTTTAACCCAATAACTCCGGAATTGACTTTTATACTGCCCCAGATTCAACTGAAACAAACACTAACAAGAATTACTTTTATTGCTTACTCAGTCATCTCGCCACTAACAATCGCTTAGTAGAAAGACTTTTTTATTTTACTCTTAAAAATTTAAGCGTAAAAATTCAAAAGAGCCCTTTATAGAGCTCGCTTGAATGATGAGTTATTCGAAAGACTCATTAAACTCTAAGATTCTTTGCTTACCTACTGTACCAAACATTTTTATTTATACGAAACTCGCAGACCATTATTTTCGAATTCTATGAAACATTTCAGGAAAACTGCCTTAACGTATTTATCTTGTAAAAGATTCTCTTAATCTTTTATCTCTAATCCGATTAATGCTCGCACCCATTTCTTTAATTAAATACTTCTTTGAGAAGATTTTTTTACGTTCCAATAAAACATAAACTGTTTTAACACTTTTCTCGTTTAACAAAGGGTGGAAGAAAATATCGAGCATTTGTTGACAAGTAGCAAAAGGTAGCTATTTCAATACAAACTCAAAGAGAACATCCAATAACAACATGTAGGTCGATCCTCGAGTTTCCAGTCACAAAGTGCAAAATAATACTAGTAGTATTGCTTTTGCTCTTCCTTGCGCTGTGCAAATATCTTGCAAGCAAATGTGCAAAGGGAAATTGCCAATGACCTGATAAATGGGCCGTCTTCATGTGTTTTCTATATTTTTATTTCTTTCTTTTTTATGCTTGTTTTTTATATATTTTTTATTTTACTTTTAAATAAAGATGAATACTGATTAAACTGTCTAGTACCCCGCGGCTGTGTAGCAAACTATAGATGATAGATAGTGCGAAAGTGTGGAACGGAAAAACTTTATAAGACAATTTAAAAGATTGATTGTTACAGTATCGAAGTAGACAGTAAGTAAAATTAAATGTACTTACCTGTCTATTATTGAAAATATATTCGAGTAGTCTCCGTGTCTCCGTGTGTCGATCTACAAGTACCAATAAACATTTTTAATGAAATTAGCACGGACATTACCTACAAATTTCAATTCTGAAACTGCAATTGCACCTAACTTTCGTCAGCTAAAGAAGTTGGTTTTCCGCTTTTGTTACAAGTAAACTTCGTTTAAAGCGAACTAGATATTCCCTTCAGAACTGTTTATAAATTTAAAGTTGACTCTCAGTTACTCTTGAAACCAAATAATATTATGCAGTTTTCTTGTTTAAAGTTAAATAAATCTTTAAGATTCTGTAAAATACTGTTTTACTCAGATTCTTATTTATACGGGAATATTTTTGATGTACTTACAACTTAATTTTGTAAATAAATTGCTCTTTACGGGAAGTCTTAACGTTAATTTCGTATTCCTTTCATCCTTTTTCGCCAAATGTTTGTATGAAACGTTTTACTCCGTGTTTTATATTTTATGTTACCTACTTCATTTGAAGGAAATATGGAATTTTAAATATGTCTAAAGATGTTAAGGCAGTCATACATTACGAGTAGAGATAAAAGTAACATTATTATAGCAGTTTACATAAATTTTTTCCTTTTGTTTATGAAGGACACAAACATTGCATAGAAAATAAAATTAAATAACCATACGTAGACACAAAAATAAAACAACATTTTTATAAACTGCATCTATAGGTCAGAAAGAGAGTACTAACGACACGGTAAGACGATTGACTTGGTTGGTAAGGGCATCCTGGTACTGATAGGAAGTGTGGGTTCAATACCCACTCTCTGCGAATTTGCCATTACGTATTAAGTATAATAAAAGTTAAAAAGAAATTAAAAAAATACTTATTTAAATAAAATTTATAAAGATAGTAAAAATAGTAAAATCTGTAAGTTGTTATTGCTGCTAACCGGCTGGTAAGCTGTGATAAATTGCTGGCCCCGCAGGCTACTTGGGATTACATAGAAATACAGTGAGGGACTTCTTAGAAAACTTCTTAGTGTAGATTTCTGGAATAAATCCCGTAATTTTGTTTTATGTTATGCTAAATTGTATTAGACTTTAATAAATAGCAAATGTTGCAGTTGTTTTAATTTAAATAAAATGTAACTCAGATATTGTGTAAGTATAAAAAACTTGAACTATAAGGATTTTATTTAAGCGAGCAATTGAAGAAAGTTTGCATCGGTTCTTCCCGGAGCTCCGATTCGGGTAATGCTGCAAAGTTACAAGCTTGATGGCCTATAGCCTTAGCCTATAGCCTTCCTCGAGAAATGGATTATCTTACACTAAAAGAATTTTTTAAATCGGTCCAGTAGTTTCTGAGATTAACGCATTCAAACAAACAAGCTTTCAGCTTTATAATATTAGTATCAATATATATATATCTATTGTAAGTCTCTTTACACATTTTCGATAAGTAAGAACGGCTTTCACACGATAAAGCCATTCTAGTTATCCTGAATTTTCCACAGAAATCGTTTGAGCGGTTTTTTTTCAGAAACCAATTACGTACCTAGTAGGTACCTACTTTTATAAGTACTTATGAAATATAATAAACGTAGGCAAAAGATCAAGTAAATTTAGAGTAGGTAGATTTATTTTCATACAACAGACTGGCATTTAGCCTTGATATGGCCCTGGGGAAATGGTAGTCGGGAGCAAATGAGCCACATATGCCTAATATACGCGTAATAGTAATTATATTCGGCGTTACCTTGAAGAGTTTGGCAAGTATGTTGGGCGAGCTTTTGTTAGGCTTTGTAGTTTGATATTGAATCTCAAGCATTTTCAGGTTAAGTCATGTTGTCACCTTAATGTTCGCTGTTAAACATGATTTTTTTATCAGTGCATTATTAGAATTCAAGATATTCTTATGATTAAAACAAGATAAAATAAATAATAAGTACCTACCTCTGTAAATTTTTCGTTAATTAAATCTTAGTATAGTGTACATATAATGTTTAACTAACAATGGACATTGTACGTTGTTGTGATAAGTGAGCGATTCAAAATGTCGAACAACTTTTATTTTTCGGAACTATTACCATTGTTGTTTGCAATTATCCCTAAGTCGCAAATGGACTCTTAAAAATTTTCTCTCATATTTCACGTTCGATTTACGATTCGAAGTTACTGGGGTGCAAGGGAGGGAAAATGGCCTTGACCCAGTCGTTCTGGGACAAAGCACCCCTAGAGTGTGGACCCTATCAGATACCGCACTCAGACCGTTATAATCCTCGCAGGCTGCTAATTAATGTTTGTACTAGTACGTGAACATTGTAGGATTTCCCGCTTTAATATTATTGTGGTATGAATTCGAATGGAGTTCACTTTTTGGAGATGCGCACTAATGTACTTAAAAGCATGAGCATATGTTTGAATACAAAGTTTTTAAAAATATTTAGATAGTCTATGTCCTTCAGAACTTGACACTCATTTCGACCGTACATCTGTTATGAAGCGTGATTTGAAACAGAAAGGTTCGCTCTAAATATTTATAACTACAGAGATTCAGTAGTATAGACTTGTCCTGCACCAGCATTTTTTGTTCTTATGAATGTTGTTGATATTAATTCTCACACGAAGTTATCTCCATAGGGAAGTGAAATATCAGCCACTGCATATAATTATGCGGGAATAATAGGTTTCCGCTCGATGGAATGAAGGAACAATATTTTATAGAAATAACGACGCCGCACTACGCTGCGTATTGAATTAAATGTCATATTTTTTCTAAAAAAACTGCAAATGTTCTTTCATAAATATATATTTGGTTTTCGTATAATGCCGCCGTAGTTTCCATCGTTCCGATTTCGCCCAATATTTTTTAATTACGGGTCTCACAAGGCGTGCTCCTTCGTATGCAAAGACAGAAATGCCAAGGATGTTGGCAACGTGCCAGGTCCTCTCTCGAATTTCGTGCTGCCAGTTTATTCTGACATTCTCCCTCCTCCACAAATATCGGCGGAAAAGATGAACAGGCAGCGTGTTAATATGAAAACAGGGATCTTCCTATTCTGGTCGGTCATGCTTTATACAGGCTTTTGTTTTCTTCATTAGAACTGTGTCAGTATTCCTCCTGTTAGCACTTGTCTGATTGCTCAATGTGGAGAAAGTACATTACTTTTTCAAACTAGGACGTTTATAGTCTATTGAGCTTTTAGCACGGGTAGAATATTCGGTTTTAATGCCTAATTTAAAATAATTAAAATACTAATCTAGCAGCATTTGTATTTTAAGAAAGCTAACAAAAACTATAAAATGGCAGAAAGTTGCATAATATTAAACGCTACACACAGTTTACTCTTCAATATTGATAAAATGTCAGGAAGGTTATTGAGGCAATATGTGGGATATATGAGGGAATTACCTGCTTCCTTCTACTGACGAGAGGGCATCGAGTATTATAATATTCGTTGGGTAATAAATAAATGTAGGTAATAACTTATTTTTAAAAACAAGATTTTATACCGCCTAATATAATGAAAAGTAACTTAACTAAGTTTACGATGAATTTTTAGCGTCTGCTTAATATATAGGTGCTTTTCTGTCAACGATTACTGCCTTAAAGCGCTTCAAGCCCTGCACTTGTCTCGTTTGGGATTCGTGCAATTCACACAAAACTTACTTCGACAGTTTACAATGTCACAATTATAAACAACCCTAAACATTATTATAAACTCAGTCCGTATAGAATATTATCCTGCCTACTTTTAAAAAAATAAAAAAGTTAAACCTATGTAGGTATGTACTTTGCTTACAAGAAGTACGTATCACCTAGACATTTATTTTATGACGGAATATCAAAGTGAAAGAAAATCTGACGCCGTTTTTCCACATAAAACTCTCCTATTAAATCTTTCAGTCATGAGGATGTTTGGAAAACATTTAAGCCGATTACGGCCACACTCTACTATTTATTACCGCTGTACATTTTCCTGTGAAAAATAAATAACGCCTATTTATTACTTTATGAGAGTAAATTTTTTGAAAACAAACTTATTTTCTTCGGTTAAAACGTTAATCACATATCAAAACGCTTTAAAAGTATTTAAAATTACTCCTGTACTGCATGCTAGCAGATACCGGCCAGTGCTAATAGACCTACTATCCTCTTCTGCTCTCCTCAACTATTCTCCACTATTCTTTTCGTCACTCTACTCTACTCTACGACTACTCTTCTCTTCTCACCAGATTTAAAATTCAAACAATTCAAAATTCAAAAATGGTGGTGTATTTAACTTGGCAATTGCATTAAGTATGAGCTTAATAACTTTTATAACCAGGACGCTGTAGGGGTTCAATCAGTAGGTATAGGTTATGCGGTCTTCTACAAGACTCATTGCTATCCGCCTAATCATTTTATCGTTTATATAAGGAGCCTTTAAGGATTGAAATTCTGAGACTGCTCTGTCAGATCTCGTTGAGGCTTAGTTTGATCAGTTAGAAGATCCATTAAGATATTTGATCAATATCAAACCAGTAGTGTTGACTTTAATACCTAGTAAGCATCTGTTAGTTACACTAAATTTACGAGAGCTAAAACGTTTAACTAGCTTTGGAAGCATTAGTAAACATCGAGCTTGCTTAGTAGAGAGATACCTATCTAACTTCAAATCGTTAAGCTAGACAAATAAAACAGTTAATCCTTTACCAACACCATATGTTCTAGGGTTTCAGTATAAACTGTCTAGGAACATTAGGCATTTAGAACCTAAAGCAAATAAGTGAAGCTTGGGCCAGTTGGTTTACTTTACGAGTATGTTAACACCGAGGGCCGTTAATGATATGTTTGTATCAAGTTAGTTGAATATAATATTTATTCTAGTCATAAAATCCCGCCTACTAAATTAAATAATAGTTGAATATGTTTAAATTATATAGGCTGATCTGATTATGCAGTATATAGTATAGAAAGTCTCCATGCCTATTAGGTCTTGGATGTTTTCAGAGCAATAGATAATATTTATATTATATTTATAAAACTAGCTCTTTTTTGTTTTTAAAGTTAAACATAATTCTATGTTTAAAATATAATTGCATTGAGTCAAAAAATACGACATAACTGATGAAACACAAAGTTTAACTTTAAAAACAAAAAACATCTAGTTTTCAAACGACATCTTATATCTTGATTCGACATACCTAATTCTAACATAACTCTATAACATAATTCTATGTTTAAAATATAATTGCATTGAGTCAAAAAATACGACATAACTGATGAAACACAAAGTTGAACTTTAAAAACAAGAAACATCTAGTTTTCAAACGACATCTTATATCTTGATTCGACATAATTCTATGTTTAAAATATAATTGCATTGAGTCAAAAAATACGAGACATAATTAATGAAACACAAAGTTGAACTTTAAAAACAAAAAACATCTAGTTTTCAAACGACATCTTATATCTTGATTCGACATAATTGTCATACAAATTTACGACGACGTGAGAGTAATTTCCGTGCTTGAGAAATCTTAAATGCCACGTCTGTAAATATCTCGTTATAAGTTAATTAACGCACAAAAGAGTAATAAACGAAACCTTGTACTAATTGTAATACAGAATATTAACAAAAGTATCCTTTACCATATTTTTGTTACAATTTTATTATGCTTACATTACTGATTAAAAACCCTTTGAAAATTAGACGCGTTAAATATCTCTTCATCTCTTCAGAAGTTAGCGTGGGGTGAGTTTACATTTTATTGGAGGCTTTTTCATTACAGTTGAACGTTTGATACAATCTTCCGACTGACAATAACCGAAATATTAAGGGCCCAAAAAAGTATGTTATCTTATGCATGTTGTTGAGCCTGGATTATGTTATTATCCGAGTTCAAAAAAGGAAGATATCAATTTGACTCATATAATATATGTAATATTAATAGGACTGTAAGGTATTCAATACTCAACCTAAACATTCATCTTACTACAAACACTTAAATAATAACATGTGCCAGTTAAGAATAACGCGTACAAAATTATTAAATAAAATAAATAATAGTTTACTTTGCTTATATTGCAGATAGGTTGTATCTAATAAGTTATTAACTCATTAGTTATTATAAGAAAATATACACACATAAATATATAAACATTGATAAAGCGTGCAATGAAGTGACAAAGTAACTAACCTCCGTAACAGTTTATCCGTTAAGTCGTTTCCCCTTACAGCGGATACCTCTCATACTACGCTTAAGCCTTTTAACAAAAGCCTCCACAATGAGAGGAGCAAGATAAAGGGCACCATGAGTGCAATGTGTACAGGCAGGCTCGCATTATAGTCGCGAGCTTCTAAACGTATATTCATTCATGTATTGCTTTTTATACAGCTTAAGTACTGAACTTACGACTTGGTTTAACGTTTAACAACTAAAGAGCGAAAATATTCCTCAAAAATCACACTAGAGATTTTAACGGGAAATAATAGTAAGACACTACATAAGTAAAGGGACGAGTAAGTTATGGTTCTTATTTACTATGAGCCACGTGGTTATGTCGACCAATAATAATGTTTAGGGATGTCAACATAATTTTGAGCTAAAATCGCTGGACTAGCCGAGCAAAGACCGCATTTGTTTCATGAATATGTTCAGAAATTTCCATTTTAAACTAACAGTTTAAACGGTAGAGGAAACTTTACGCCTCGGTGGAATAAAAGCTTAGACACAAAAAGGCAAACATTTTTGTTTTATTCCATTCCATTATATTATTTCATACATTTCTTTACATTTTTCTCTGGTAGAATGGCCCGTTAGTTCTCCATGCACATATCGAACTTTATCCCGGAACACGTCAGCCTACCCGTTGCTGACTCCAGGAAATTTTCAATAAAGGTGGCGGTAGCTTTATACATTCGAAAGCGGTAAAATGTTTATAGGAATTTCCACAAAAATGAATGTGTTGACATTCTTTTTAGGTAGGTACATATGAGTACGTCTAAATGTTACTTTAGTGCAGTTCTTACAACATTTGTCTGGGTAATTATGGTTTTTGCACTGACTGTACGCAAAAATATGCAAAATAAAAAAAACGAGAACTTTAAATACGTACCTATAATATACTACCTATGTACAACAAGTAACAACAATACAGTGATTCTATAAATTTTAATCTTTGAAAAACGAGGCGTTATCGTTTGTACGAATGTTTTGACAAGTAAAGTATTCGTGGCTTCGTATATACCGAAAAAAACTAACCTAAAATATATTTTAATAGGAATTCATCCTATACCAAAGGGCTTTTAAAATATTGAAGCATAAATTATTCTGTCCATTCCGCTGAAATTGCTCGGTAAGAGCAACTTTAAAACGCTTTAAGCTTATTGACGGAAGCTTATTGTCTTATCGCTTTGAGCGCGGAACACGGGAAATGTTGCCCTAAACTATTTTGCTGTGTCAACTTCAGAAGATTTCCAAAGCGATTTACTACACGTTTCAGGTAGGGTTTTTTTTTTGTATGAAGTTGTTACCTCGTGCAATTAATTGAGCTATAATGTTAAATCTCTCAACTCGTCCTTGAATTTGCATTCTGAGTACTTACGAGTACCTAGGTACATAAATTTATGGAGAGAAGATGCAGTGTAAATCGTCGCAAATTAAGGTTTTAGATATTCGGTAATTCTTTTTTCTTTGTATAGAGTTCATTAAGATTTAACAATTAACCATCGTATTTTAAATAGTAATTCAAATAAGTGTTGAAAAAAAAAGCAAAAGATTAATAAGTCTACTTTAATTAGCGCAATACCTCAGTTGAAAATTCAAATTATGCTTATAATTGAAAAGACAAGATTAGGGGCCATACATTATACCCTAAGCTCCAGATAATGTTATAAGGTAAATAAACTATGAAATACTTAGTTACACGTTGTTACACGAGAAAAAAAAATTAATTACAATAGATAAGTACCTTTACAGTAACCCCAAACTTTAAAATTGTTAAACAAAGGGTCGGCAACACGCAGTCCTATCCTTTGTTATAGCTTCTATTCAATAATAACTTTAAATACAAGGTTTTTGCATTAATAATATCAACGATGGGTGAAGTATAAATACACATTATCAAAATAATGAATTAGTGCGGCCGCCTTTCCCTTCAATGTGTCGTCACTATGCGGTCCGCTTTTACGTTATTTTGCCAGTATATGGCCCTTGTTTGCCAAAAGGTTACCGACCGCTGGTTTAAGCAAACATAAACCAGATACAGTGTTATTTGTGATCGGCAATGAGATGATTGAATGTGTCAACGACCAATCCAAATATTCAGCAAAATAGCTCTGCGAAATGGCCGGTGTTTATTCAAAGGTAATGAAATTCGTGGTGGAATATACCGGGAAAATCGAAATTTCCGCGCCTGTTTCGTAGGTGAAATAGACCAATAAACATATTACCGGCCTAGTACCGGTAGTGTATCTACAGTACCAGACTTAAGTGAAATGTTTTTTTTCTATACTGAATAAAAAGTTAGTAAGTTTCTTGTTGTAAACTAGCACTTCTGCGGAGTTTTAAGTACCTACCCCACATGAGTATCGTACCGAAACAGCGACGCTTACCGCCACAGAGACCCCTGCCCAGCAGTGGGCCACAAAAAAGGTTCAAGCAACTAAACTTGAGAACATTTTAAATTTTTAGTAAAAGAATGGGAATAAATAAATAAATAGCATTAACAGTACTACTCACGTACTATATTTATTTTTACGCACTATATTATAATATATATTTGCGTAGGAATCTACTCATTAAAGAAAGTCAATGGAAAATTCTGTTTAGTGCCTAACCGAACTCATCAAATTATTCCTTAATAGCAATAAATACAAGCTAGTCTACAACTTTAATTGACAGTAAACGTACATGATAATCCCATTAAACGTCCTGTTAACCCCGAGACAACGGATTATGTGTCAAATCAATGTATTGCATCAGGTAATCTTATGGATTTAGTTTAAATCGTACGCAGCCGACGAAAATTTATCAAAAAAGCAATAGATTTATGAAAAGTAACAATGATAGAGAAAAATGTTGATAAAATAGCGCATAATAATTTTACTTCTACATTTCATTGTGTATCGTTCATAATTTAACGTATCAAATGCTGTACGAATGGGTTCCTGTAATAACAAATAATTTTATCGTGAAATCCATTTCTGGCGCAGTGCCAAGTTCACCTGCAAAATACGGCGTCGGCTAGTGCGGACGCACCAGTCAAATATGGAAATTGTGGAACGGTGAACGGTCACAAAACAATAGGACCGGACACTGCCGGACATCCGTAAGCCTGAACGATGCTAACAAAGAATTTAATTGGGACAAAGCATTGGAGCTGCTAGCTGCTACGCCACTATTCATGGAGTCAACCACAAAGTAAAAGGCTAACTACATTTAGAACAGTTTAAATATATGAGTATTAATGCATGTGCGGAATTAAACGCATTTTATACAACTGCTTACCTAGATTGAGATTGTAGGGAATATTAAAATGTCAGTAATACTTCAGATTAATTAGACGTATACAGGTATTTATATTTATCATCAACGACGCCAAGAAATAATGTGATAAAACGTGAAAATTTTAAAGAAATAAAATATTCATACAGAAGTAAATCATAAGTAGGTATAGTATAGGTAAGTTCTTGCCAACATTTTGCGGAGCCAAACTCAATTGACTGGCTTCAAATTGAATTTTATTTTGAAGACCCTGTCCTGTCTAATCTGCGCAGCGATGATAGGTATAACGTAAATATTATACAGTATATTTTATTTATGTTTTGAATACCTAAGTAGGTAATTATATTAGTATAGTAGGTAAGTAAGATTTTTTTTAATATGTAGGTGTAGATAACGTTTCGTAAATTTGTATCTAAAAATTATAATATATTTCTACCGTCTGTCTTACGACCCTCTTTATACTCTTAGGTACTATTTGTTATATTATGTATACTATAACTGCAGAGGCAGTAGAACCTTGTTCTGCGAAATTATTTTCTTGAACGAAGCGGAAAGAAACTAGATTGGCTCATTACCAGCACAGATGAGGCCGCTACAAATATCAGTATACTTTTGTTGGAAAACCTGCTCAATGATGGGTAATGGGATATTTTCGTGACTCAGCTTCAGGAGGCTAATGATTTTTGCGGACCGTACTCGAAAATACTACTTTCTTGGAATAAGATTACACTAGATTCTCGTGTTCAGCAATTTTATCTGCCGGTTAAATCATTCTTTGTAGGCATTTTTGCTGGGGTGTATTGGCCTTATAAAGTGTTAGATATAACTATGGATTCCATTGAATTTATTAAACGAATCGTGTTATTAACATGATAAATATTCCAAGGAGCTTTTATCGTAGTTATCAGACATATAAAATATGTTGGCGCTAATAAATATATTTATAGAAGCACTTTAGATTTAAAAAATAAAAAGAATGTAACATAATTCAGCAATATGTTTTCTATCTCGTAACGAGAATTTTCTGTAAAGTGGCGTAATACAAATGATCAAAAATATAGAACTAGTACCTACATAGTAAAAGTTTTGACGATATCGTATTGTCTTTATCGAAAATGTCATGCGACTCTTGGACCATAAGAGGCTTATGTACTAAAATCGGAAGTTCTCAATTCCATATCCTATATGCAAAATGTATCAAAAGCAGAATTTTAAATTGGGATAAATCGGTAGGCAGCGCGGAGTAGTACTGTAGGTTTCAATATTTTTAGGCATATTTTATGGAAGTGTATTAAAAATGTAAAAGTAAATGGGGCCTCTATGTCGTATTTTTGTATTGCGTCGATGAAGCCGCATGCAAAGGTAACTATAACAGGTAGGTTATAAAAACACATTTAAAGATTCAATTTAATTCTTCCATCATAAGTTATCAAAACATTTCCGAGACTACGTTCTGATAAAAGCTATGAAAAAGTTTATTTCGCAAACTAAACGAGAAAAGCAAATCGCTTGATAGTAAACGAAGTGCGATGGATTTAATTATATAATTGATTCATTTTATTAATCTTAACCGATGGGGAAGAAAAGTCCTCGAATGGAGACCGCGTCTCGGCAAAAGGAGCACAGGTCACCCTCCGGCCCGGTGGACTGATGACCT
>DWAV01000136.1:0-27687 GCA_018231305.1 Noctuana lactifera
GCCGAATAATCTGCTGGAACATAATCTTCTTACTAATTAAATTATGAGCGTCTACTGTAAATGGTTAATCAATACTCTGTAACGCTTTTGTTTTTAACAATTTTGTTTTAGCTAGGTAAAGATTATACTTATACATTTAGGTTTATAGTTCAATAGGTATTAGAAGGTCATGGTGCTATGGCACTCAAGTCACATGGAGCAGTTTAAGTTCTTATCTACCCTACGTTTCGAACACAGACTTCCAGACATACCTACTCGTATTTTTCTTTAAAGTATTATTTTTATTACTATTATACTTAAAGGCACTCCAAATAATAATATAATAATTCAAGCGCATTAAGCTTAACACTATTGTTGAGTATGAATCTGAGCATTGTCCTATTCGTAAATAAATAAGTTTTATTGATACCTATAACTAAAATGTTATTGTAATCTCTTTAATGTTTAATTTTCGTAATAATTTTTTTTGTATTTTTAATTTACGAATAAGCTTTTTTTTTACTGTACCTACCTATTATATTACCTAATTGTATTCGATTTAAATAATTAAAACGAATTCTGAATTAATTTTTGTATAGTAACTAACCTGTAATATTTATGAGAGCACTGACGTGACAAATTTAATTTCACTAATGAACAAATCTGCAACGTGTTAATTACAGCTGTAGGTATTGTGTCGTTGATTTGCCTTAATTATTCAGCTGTGTGAGTTAATTTACTAGACAAGCGCATATGTCATGTCAGTGATGTGTGTGGTTTCCACAAAGCAGGAGAGTAGGAAATAATAGTTATTATCGTTACTAATAAACAACTTTTAATTTAATATTTTCTGATAATATGTTAGAATGAAATGCTTTTTGGTTTTTCTGAGATATAACAGAAAATATATTTAAATTTTAGCAATCGTTATGTGTGTGTTTTATTAGAATACCAGGCGCGCGAGTTTCGTTACGATGTTTGCTATCCACTAATAAGAAATCAAATGATAATATAAGTTAATTTATAAATAATAATTATCATCTGGTATCGCTTCAATGCTTCCGGCATCTTTTAGAGACTTCCTTCTCGGAACCATATAATTTTATTACAACTTAACACATATAAGTCGTACTTCATTTTACACCAAGGCCGTTTTATAACATTTAATTATGAAATGATTTGCCAAATACTTAATAATGTATATTTAACTTGACTTTGCCCGTCGACTGAAGGATTGTGTAAAAAATCCTACCTTTATCCACTTTTCAATAGAAATGTGGTATTGCTACCATTCCCGAATAAGTTTGCTTGGGAAACGTGGCGTCCTTGAGACGGTATTACATAAGCTAAGTAGGAAGTCTGTAATACTGCGGCCTTACCCTCGACGAGTGGCAAGGGAAATAGTGAAGGAAATAGACTAGGACGAAGTGTGGCCGCGTTACAGAACAACGATACAGCAACGCGATGAAAGTAGCGAGCAGGGGAGGCGGTAGCCAGGGAAATACTCGCGGCAGCGCGAGGAGCATAGTATGGCCGAGCTGTAACAAGGCTCGTTGTTGAGAATGGATACAACTTGACGAGGGTCTTCATATTTTTCGTAATTGCTTATTAAAAGTTTGCTGGAGCAGTTCTTCTTACTTAAATAGCAAAGGCAATAGGCAGGTGGGTTTTTCTTATAACATGAAGGAAAATAAAGTTAGAGTTTTGCAACATTGCAAGTGTTTTATGTTATTATTTTCATATTATTTTTGTTGATATTTGAGTTCAATTCTTACTTAAGCACTTTCGGGCGTTCCAATGTACCTGACGAACATAGTCGTTCTTGTAAACTGAAGCTTGGTGTCAAAAATCACCTGTATAAGCTGTATTAGAACTTTAAATGTAACTAAATAGTAACAATAATTAAAAAATGTTAATTTGTCGCACTGATCATTTCAGGAGCCGTAGCTATATCGTAACTGTTATTTATGATTTTGAAGTGTTTATAGTTTAACTTAACTAGAAATTCCGACCCTTTCGCCGCCGCTAACCAGACCGAAATCTATTTTGAACTGTCAAAACCGTATGACCAAACTGATAAATTGAGTTGTCAGCCGGTTTCACTTTAGTTTTGATCGACGATAATCTAATGTCGCCCAGAAATGACTCGCCTGACTGCCACCGATTTACTGGAAAGGAATTAAAGCAATAGAAAAGTTTCCTAGCCTAGTCAAATGTGATACTTTTAATGAGTCGTCAAACTCAATGCCTTTATAACTTTTTAATTTTATTTGATCATTATAAATTATGACGTCATAAGGTCGTAAGTCGACTCAACTGCTTTATTTTTTTATGTTTCGAATGAAATCTGTTAATGAACCTCAATCTCTTATTAATAAAATAATAAAATAAACAATGCAATTCGAAGTATATAAAATACTTTTAACTATTTCGTTTAGCAAAATTCTGCCCATGGGTTTCATCCTAATGAGGCACACCGATATGGACCCCTAAAATACCGCGAGAAAAAGCTAGTAAAATAAAATTTAATCATAATTAATATCATTTATATATCAATGATCAAAGTAATTCTTAGACATTTGTTATTGTCCTCTTTTATGTAAGTAAATAATGTTATAAAAATTATTGTGAATGTTGGTATTCTTGGAAACAACACAATTACTAGTCTTTACAACTTGAATAAAAATAAGCTTTTATGACTTTAGCCGAAATTTTGTTGGTTATTAGTTTGAACATATTTTTGATAAGTGCTTTAGTTTTAAATATGATTTCTTAGTAAGTGGATTATTGTAATTCTTCATGAGACATAATAAAGTTCTTTAACCGCAACTTACTTAATTTATGTAGGTACATTGCCATTTTATTATTTTCAAAAATCAATACAATTTCTCACAAACTTTCCTCATTACGTTCTTTCCATTCCTCACATACGAGTGCATTCAGATTGAAATTTAAACTTTCCACTTTTCAAAGCATGCTAAACGATACAGTGCAGAAAGTTGTACGGGCAGTTTATTTTGTTCTCATAGGGATTATGGTATTCGAAGCGCGGGAATTGTAATAAAATTCAAACTTTTGCTTCCCGTCCTGTACGTAAAGTCCTTAAATCCAGCAAAGGCGTCCCACAAAGTGCAGAACTGACAACCTCAAACCCCAGGGTATGCGACAACGCCGCATGATCGATAGTGCGCTGAAACCAGCTACATTGCCTAACTTTCGACAGTACTTACGTCCTACGATTCTACCCCTAGCATGATGATATGAGTTTTGTTTTAGTGCCGAATATTCTTTTATGAGAAAATGAGAACATTAATGATCTCTAAATGGTCTATTATGTGATCCTTCTGGAACAGTTATTATTATGAGAAGCGCGCATAGCCCCGCTGCTAGTGTGGATCGCAAGAGATCACATTGTTAAACAACGTCGGGCGCGGCTGGTACTCGGATGGGTGATCGCTAGTGGCTAATTTCATGTACGCTTCCGTGTTTCGGAGGGCACGTTAAGCCGTCGGTCCCGATTGTTTGTACTGATGTACTGTGTTTTTGACTTTCATTGAGTGTATACTAACACCTTATGATGAATAAAAATGTTTTTATTTATTTATTTGTTATCGACAGATAACAGTCGTTAAACCTGGTCGGAGGCCCTTTGGGCGGTTTGACTACGTGCAGCGTGGTAGAGTACGCTCCAGGCCTTCCCCGGTTGTGGGGAGAGACCCGTGCCTGCCCAGCAATGGGACATAAAAAGGGTTGAAGGCATCCGGGTATAGATAAAATACATAGCGATAGATTCTGATATTTCTGACGCTCTTAAATCAAGGTATCCTTATTTAGTTGTTCATATTGTCTACATTACTTTAGCGCTCGCTGATCCAATAAGGCTGACATGTCTAAGCGTTGCCTACATAATGAGATCCGCTTTCAGTTTTGTTTCACGAAGCTTACTTCAAACCAGTCATTAAACACGTATAATTAAACTCTTAAAGCAACAGCCTAAGATACAGCTTTATAGTCGCTGTTTGCATGTGTAATTTATGATATAGTCGTGAATAAATGCGACATCGCTGTCATTTCGCAAGTAATTCTGAACATGTACGCTTTTAAACTCATACATTTTTATACGGCACTCTAGTTCTCAGCAAAGTGATTGTAAAATATTCCACGTCAATATGGGAATGAAATAGATATTTCATTGACTGTATTATGTGGGAATATAAAGGCGCATTGGTCGAATGGAATTTACTATTTTTGATATGGCAACATAAATTTAGTTACCTCTACATATTCTTACAGATTTTTTGGTGTTTCCATGAAACTTCTAGGACGTAAAAAATTTGGGGCTATTTAAAAACCCGGTAGACCTATCTGCCACCATGCCGGAGACTCAGTCGACGTATCCACGTATAACCTCAGATAAATCATGTCTTCTTTGAACCTGGACACCCCATGCGTTTCATGCATGATTTTTTTCTACTCATTCTACGAAAAAAAAGTAGTAGGGCGCAAAAAATTGGTACTCTGGAAAGTAAACTTTGTAACGACGGCAAGAATAAAACAAAATTGAAATAAGTAACTATAAATAATCATGAATCATAATACTTGGTCCAGTAATACGACAAACGATAAAATATTCAAGCTGCCTTCATATTCGACTATTGGTAAGAAATCAATTTCTTGCAGCGTCTAGACATGTTCAGGATACGATATAAAACTTGCCAAAACTCGGCTGGCAAGGCTCCACGTCAGGGCATGCCAGCGTAGCGTCAGCCTGTGGAGACGTGGGGGCTGATGGATATTATTGCTCCGGCTGGCTGGCTGGCTTGTTTAGGTCACAGGGCTTCACTACAACCATATTATCATATCTTATGAGCAACCTCTCATTATATTATAATTGCTTTCCGTTTTGTATGAAAAAGGTTAACCTAAGTTTATTGCGACTTGTGTGTGTTTTCCCTACGATTCTTCGATAATTTCCCTCGATACTACCTTCGATAATACCTTCGATAATTCCCTACGATTGCGATTAATGAATAACTGAACAAATTATTTTATCAACCGGAAGTAGGTACGTGTTTCTGATTAGTTTTTGGGCGGACAAGGATCTTTGAGACGAGGATTAGTTTATACATTCATTAAATAAAACAAATATTGTTCAGCGCTAAAGCCGGTCTTATCGCTACATAGCGATCCCTGCCAGACGATCTTGGGAGGATATTATAAAAGATGAAAGTAATTCATGTAAGTAATAAATAAAGAAGTAAGTCCATGTAAGTTCTGAAACGTAGCGTTTGAAACCCAAAATCTGTGTTTGACATACCATTCTCTATTAAGTTTGACAATTCTATTTGACACCGTTGACACGTTAACTAAGAAAATAATTTCCTAAGTAAGTAAGAAGATAAAGCCTCTTGACAATAGATTTATCAGTTGATTTAAACCGGATAAATTATTTACTTGATCTAAGCGGCGGTTACATTAGCTTGTATCGTAAGACAGTCGATTCTCGTTAAATTAAAAAAACATTAACCTAACTCAGTGTCGTTCTTTTTCCTTTTAAACATTTTTCTGCAACATGCTTACAATAAATTTTAACAAGAAACATTGCATGAGGCTGATGCCTTCTCTTTGACAAGGGTCTGGGGAAAAGATACTCTAGCAGGTCCCACGAATACTCGGCACGTACCTATATTTGGTAAAGTTTTGACAAAGCAAACAAATACAAACTTCATTTTACATTACCCAAAAAAAAAACTATTTCCGTCTATGTCTCAGTGCCAAAACTTTTGAGCATTGCTGTAAATGGGTTAATAAAATTATTTATACACCTGAGTTTGATTTACACATTATTAAGGTTTTTGACTTTGTGATAGCTGAGTAGACAATAATTATGTATGCGACAAGACTCATACAACTTATCTATCACAATATACGAGTAAGACTTAAAAGTATAGTTAAAACCTTTGAAATAAACTAATATCAACGATGAAGTGGATATTAATTATTATGAGATATCGGACTAAAAACATGTACGATTAAGTTATATAACCAATATATTTCTTTCATAAACACAGACTTCTTCATAAAGAATGCTCCTCTGTAAATATTCACGACACACCCTAAAACGGTTGCTCTCATTATAATTTAATAGCATACACAAGCGATAACAATGATTGGATTCAGGAGAGCAGAAACCATAAAATTGAAATCAATTTTGCTGTAATGGTTATGGCAGTACCTACATAAAATAAAACACGTATTGCTGGTCAAAGAGTTCCTTTATCTTTATTGTACTGAGGAATTTTTATTTTCATTCTTACACTGTTCGTATCTTCATACGTTTTAGTTTTTTTACGCCGTTTAAATGCGAAGTTACTTGGTTCTTTTATGAAACAGTAAATGTCCATTTGCTTTCAATTAATTAATTATCTCTTGAACCTTGAAAATAAAAAATGCAGGTATTTTAACTATCATATAATATTCGTTATTAACGTATCAAAATATGTGTTCAAAATTCAGATCAATCGGATTTAAAGGCTTTTTGGAAGTAGTTACACCCATTATTTATTTTTCAATCCTCACCAATATTTTAAAATTATTTTAATCTTACACAAAAATTAAAAGTTTTTATTTCATATTTCGGATGATGTGCAGCTCCAATGGTCACTAGTGGTTGTATTTGGTCAAACGTTCTGGGTGATCTAGGTTCCATGTGATATCTCCAAATTTAAATAACTCGCACAACCAAATAATTAATATTTTATGAACCCGGACCGGACTGCGGATATAACAGCTTCTTGCCAAGCACTTTTTTAATAGAGTACACAAAACGAATGTATGTAAGTATATGAACTGCACCCGAGCGAAGCCGGTGCGATTCACTTGTCTTAAAAAAAAATTTGAGATAAATTTTTTTACTATAGATTGCTATATTTACGGCAAAGTATAGATTATTTTCTTAGTATTCAATAGCGAACCTTTTGAAACCTAAATTTCTTCAGTGTCAAATAACTTTTCTGATAACAATAAATAAAGATATTGCTAAGATTTATTCCAAGTAAGTTTTCGGGCAGTCCCCAGAAATGTGTCATAAGTACCGATTTTCTTTTTATTACAGTGTTAGATTTCAATACACCGAACATATTTATCGCCGACCTTACCATGTGATCGCAATTTGGGATTTTTAAAAATGTTGTATTTTGCACAAGGAATTCTAAGTCTTCCCTCCTTTAATATAGAAGTTAAAACGGATCGGATAAACCTGAGCTTTTCATGCTTATTTCTGCAACTGTAGCTCTTAGCAATATTGATCTCTGTATGTATTGCGGTAAGGTAGGTTATTATTTGTTCGAGAATAATATATTCAGTTCACAAAATGAATTGCGAGTGTTAGTAACTCGGAGTGAGCCTGCGAACATATTCCCCGGGATCTGTTGCGTCGTTCCCTTATTGGTTTTGCGCTTCGGCAAGTTTCAATTCTACTCTTAATTTACTAAAGTTTAATTTCGTTTAACTTTGATTACTTGTATTCCTTCTAAGTTGTTTTCAGTTGTTTTATTATGTCGCATGCGATTTATAATCGGGCTATTAGCCTTATAACCGTTGGTATTAGATATGATTTGAGTTGCTAGCTATTTATATTACCATGCGAATTTTATTGAGCGTCAAATTATCTATTAGGTGCTAATGAATACTGCCTGCGTCTGTGAGAACATCCTGGTCAGATACGAGTAAGTCTGTAATAATGTTGCTTTAAACGTATGTTGAATGTAAGTTGTATGAAATGTTCGTTCTAGTATACACCTATAGCCTTAACTTCAGTACAAATGTTGTTACGTTTGGTTGGAAATTAAGTCAAATCCTTTACCTACTGCGCGACCGTGCCGGGAAAAGTGAGATATATAGCAACCAATTCTCAATTCAAAGTGTTTGTTGTGAATGAGATCTTACGTATGTTCAATTTATTTCCAAATGCGGAGAGATTAAAGCCTTGCGGATATTACACGAGTATAACAAATACTCGTAGTAACTTTTGATACGCATTATACCTAATAACGATTCATATTAAGATTATTCTTAGAACTAACCCAAATCTGACAATAACTCACTGCTCGCGAAAATAGCGACTATTAATAACATGCAATGAAATAAACAGATTTTTGTCTTATTTCACTTCGATGGATGGCGGGGCTTGTGAATGGGACCCTGGGGAAATTGCTTAAAAGCAGACCTGCAGGGGAAGAGGGACTTGTTTGGTACTATTTAAAAACGACTCATTTTTTACCCGACTGCGCCAAATGGAGGGTTATGTTTTTTAAGTGAATGTGTATACCTACTCGTACGTAGGTATATTTTTTTGGTACTTACGCTCTGTAGCCGAAACGACTTGGTGGATCTTATAGCTTCCGATGTTTCGTTAGATTCGTCTTATTTGGGGCAGTCATACTGAGTAGGTATATCAAAATTATTATGGCCGTGTTTTGGCACCATATTCAGACTTTTTAAGACGATATGCCTTTGAATAAACTAACTTAATAAATTATCTCCTATCTAATTCATCTAGGAAATGTGTAAACAACTCTGAACATAAGTTTAGTTGCTTGGTGTAAGAGCAATATTCTGTAACTTAAAGTTACTTTTATTATCTTCGGTAAGCGCTTCCTGCCTCACGCCATTTATTTATCGACAAGCTGAGAAATAGGATTTTCAGTATCTTAGATCTTCTGTTAGTAGTATTAAATTTTATCTCGTGGAAGACTTAATATTTTTCGACAATAAGAGAATTTATCCCTAATACCTTACCTACTTATAATACCTCTTATGTCTTCTTTGTATATTTATGTGTGTACCCATCTTTGAACTTTAAAATATATTTAATTCAAATAGTAATTTTTCACACCATCAACCTACATTTTAACTAAAACGACAATTTTTCGAACATTTTCTCAAAAACTTGTAAACTCGCCATTCGATTTGATGATCTGATACATTACTCTGATGCTGTGTAGGCGTATCATGAACTTTATAAAAGACAGTTATTAGGAAACTTAACCCATTACGAACTCTTAGTGCCATTCTTAGAACGACCCGTGTGGTGTAATGGTTACCACGCCGAGAGTCTGGTGTTTTAATACAGGTTATGGGCCCAGCACGCTTCCACTGCGCTTCCACATGATAGAAATGAAACGTGAGTATATTCCATAGTTATACTTTCGCGCTAGTGGCTTCGGTAGTGGCGCACAATTAACGTTTTGAGCCGCTCCCACTCAAAGGGCATCTTTAAGTGTTGGCGTTCTCCAACCCGCTTTTGTGTTACACACGTAAAATGTCTCTTTTTACTTCAAAACTTCCGCGACTGAAACTTTGTAAAGTGTTCTGGCCGTTTTACTGTAAAATGGGCTAGAAACAAATGAAACAGAGTTTGTAGATTATTATGAATGTTGTGAAAACCTTATTAATAATTAGTTTCATAGTAATAGATGGTAGGGTTATGTAGGTAATAATTTTCAAATATCACGATTAAATTATTTCTTAAAAGATAACTTGAAGCATACGTAGTATCGTGAGTCGCGAGATGAATGATATAAACCTATGACGGGCATTGACGATTTGACGATCGGCGAGTTTGAACCAAAACTAGTAAGAAAAATGTACAAATTTTTGCAAAGAGGTCAAATTAGTTAAAAAAAAACAAGTCATGCACAATCACAGACCTTTTATTATTAATGAAATCTTCACCTGACTAGTACATTTGCCAGCGTTTTAGCAATGCGGGGAACAAATGAACAATCTGCCGTCTCATCGCCACTGTAATGTTGTAAATGGCGGACACCTTGCGACACGCCTCGTGCCTTTAAACCACACGCAAAATCCTCACCGAGATTACATGATGGTTTCATCACTAAAGAGGAAATTATTTATTTCGCCACCTTTAAAGCGCAAGAGGATACTTTGTGTAGAATATACCTAAATGTAGTTAGGAAGAAATAGCTTGGGTATTAAACGTGTTGTAATATTTTAGGTATGTTTAGGGTTTATTTAAAAGTAATATAATGATGTTAAAGATACATCATACCCGTGATATATTTAAAATTTAAATGGCGGTAATTTTGTTTATGATTTGGACCTTTTTCTTAGAATAAATGAAGCGTGTTTGATATTTTGTAATAGAAGCGTTTTTGTGTAGATAGATATAGATATACAAAGTCAAAATACAACTATCCTTAAGGATTGACGTTGGAGATAAGTCAAGGCTTAAAAAAAAGTACTCTACCTTTTTGACCTCTATCTTTTTTGTATATCAAGAAATCCTGAAAACACTTTTAGGGATAAGTCAGTATTTCCAGGATTTTAGGAAACTTTTCTAAGTGTGTGAACTTGACTTGGTTATTAAGAAGTTACCGGCTCGGATATCAAAATTCCAGAACACACGTAATATATCTTTCTTATGTCCATACCACTATTTCTACATACTCGTACATAATATATATATGTATAGGTACTTATATCACTTCATGCTCCAAATATAAAGAAAATTTTCAATCATAAAAATACGCCGTTACAGTAAATCACGACCAAAAAGAAAATGGATGCTAATACCTTTATTATCTAGAGCCGTATTTTCTTGCTCTATTATGACATAGAGTCTCAGCAGCTTGGAAACTGAAAACAAATCGGCGTCTTGAGACCGACGGCTCTACCACAGGCTCTAACCTCGCATTTTATGGACCTAACAATTTGGATATTCGTGGTAAAGAATGTTATAGTAGGCTAGGTAAAACACCGCTAGTATTTCGTGTTCTAAATATTGAATATTTTATAATATAATATCCTTCTGTGGTTTCCTTAATAGATATTTATTTGAGTATTTAATATTCACTTGCATTTTTCATTACTTGCAATCGTTATTTTAAGAAAATACTTAATAGTGAATAACCTTTTCTGTGTACCTAAACAAAAATTTTTAAATATTTTACGGTAGGTACGGTACAATTGATTAGAATTTACATAATTCTTAATAGTGTTGTAGAGTATAACGTTGAACTTCACAGGGCCATACTCATTCTAATTCCAATCTTGCCAACCAAAGCGCGCATGTAGATAGGAATGTACTGAGTTCGAGAACCTTCCAAACCGAATTCGTTCCGTACTGGTGCGTGCTGCGTGAGGATAATTTAATCATCGTTCTACGCGATGGACATCCGTCATTGGTATTCAAGTAACGTTTGTCTGGCGATCGGTGACGTCAGCTCCCGATGTGGACCGACGACCTCAGCTGTTTGTCTAGACAACTCGATAGGCAAAAACTTGAGAGCTAAATTCCAAACCAATTACGGAAGAAAATCATACCTCATGCCTCGATACCTCGATATTTATTAACTTACTTACTTACTTATAATTGCTGCGGTTCATTAGTTCCTATACGGTATTGTGTATAAATTCCCTACATATACTTAAACTAAAAGTTCCCTACCGAACCAATCTCGCCTTATAACATAAATCTAATGAAGTCAGTTAAAAGTTGCTGTAAATCGACTTTAGAAACAAAATTACCTCAAAATAATTAAAATATTAAGTATGTTTATTTATAAATAAACAATTTTTTTGAGGTCGGTTTTTTTGAGATCAGTTGTCTTCTGGAAATGGTACCAATCCAATACTTAAATTAGAAAAGCATCTGGAGACGCCCTCAAAATAAATTGTTGTAGCCCCTGATTTGATATTATTCACATAAATAACCGACTAATACTAATATATACTAATAACTAATAAGCGACTTAATAACCCCCTTTTTTGAAGTCGTTTATTAAAGAGTTCTAAATAAACAAACAAAGAGTTCGAGCCTGTTTACGACCCACCTTCATTATACTGGAATAAGTTATGGTTCTTTTTAACTTTATTAATGTTCTTACAAAGCGAACTTTTGCAATCAAATAACGTTAATGACTCCGAAAATATCTTCAGAGAAGATGTTACAGTTCTATTATCATGTACTTAGGAAGACGAAATATTACTCATAAATTAGAGAGAGACGTACCATTTGAAAGCAGAGTTAAAATAGATGAAGCTATTAATTATATTAACAGGCAGCAGTTACATTACTGTGTTCATACACGTTTACCTATTGATATTTCTAGTCTGTAACATAATGAATGTTATAAATTTTTAGCCGACTTCAAAAAAAGAAGGATTTTCTCAGTTCGTATACGGTTTTGAATTTTATTTTTGTTTTAAACTTTTTCAGTTGGGTCTCAGAAAAAAGTTGAGGACCTAAGTTATATCGCTGAATATTACCTAGTGTATTGCTTCAGGCTAACAATAGTTTTTATTAAACAGTGGTGATGACGACTTATAATAAACTTTAAGTGGTATAACTATCATATTAGCAACAATTGTCGCATTGGCTACCTTATTGGAAGCAGTGGGGCACATTTAACTCATACAATATTATTATCTCCCCTTCAATATATTCAAACTCGATATCAATTCAATTGAATGAATATTAACTAGTCAGGTTTACAAATGTTCCAAAGGCTCCCAAAGCGCGATATTACGTAACGTTGTTTTCTACTTGCATAATTTTCTTATCGTTTGTATGAAGTACGTATGCTAAGTGACGAAAACACACATAACTCTCAGGTAATAAAGCAAATGGTTATTATTTACTGTTTGAAGGGTGCCGTGGACTCGCTGCGAACATGCAGATGTCATCATTTGTTATTCAGATTCGTACAGACACCGTCTCAAACGCACCCTGACATCCCAATGAATATGTAAAAACGATTATGGAAAACTTTTGGAATAAACTTGTGGAGTTTTGACGGTTTCATTTGAAGTATTTTACGTAGGCATATCTTTTTTGTAATTTTGGGCAAGGGATAATTTTTCAAATGAATGTATTGTTCGACTTATATTTGAAAAATAATGAGATAAATCGGTTTAGACCTTCTCGAGTTTTGCGCTTAGCAACACATTTAGGGATTCATTTTTACCGACTTCAAAAATAAGGAGGTTCGGCTGTACCTATGTATTTTTTTTTTAATTTTTTATTTAGGTAAGTATATCCACCGATATCTCCGTCGTTTTTATTTTATTATATATTAGTATTATATTGATTTAAAAAACAACTTACAGAGACGTTAATTTAAATACTGGTAAATTAGTAGGTATATACCTATAAAGTTTGGTGAATGCAACAAAAAACTTTTATTTCATTGCACAAATTACAACCACAATATTAATTGTGGCACCTTTTTGCTCACGGCGCCGGCACTAAAATTACTTTTTTGTAAGCAATGTAGCCTCCATACAGCCTACGTAGCTAATTAGTGCACTCTAGCGAAAACAGTTGTTTTATTACACCACTCTAACCAAAGCGGAGAAGACAAATATGCAAACCAAGTCAGACATTCCTTTTTAATTTCGGCCAAACTCGGAAACGCTGAAAAACTTTGACAAATCTACTAAACGTTAACTGGGAAGAGTTGAGGTAATTTATTTCGTCTCGAGTCAAAATATATCCGAAGTTTTCTTCAGAACGTTACTTTTGCTCATTACGCGAAGTAACTAAGTCTTTGAGTGATTTTAAGTTTGTACCGGCTTAAGTTTCAAATAGAGATGTTTTTAAAGATAGACGGTTTAGCGTCGTCGTCTGCTCTGAGAGGCGAATTTTACCTAAAGAGGATTACCCTTTTTTTTTCTTAATTATCGACATTTTAATATGTCTGGCGAATAAATACGGGAATATTATATGTACCTATTATGTGCTACGCAAAATTTCTTTCCACATTTAAGGCGATACGGCTAATTTCATCTGCATAGTCATAGCCACCATAGTCAGGCTTTTGTAACGAATGAAGTTAACAAAAATCTGCTACTATTGATATTTAGATTGATTTCTATTCTACACAGCATATCAAAATAGAGTGTTAATATTTTCCGAGGAAACATTAGTAGGTATTGGTAAGAAGTTCTTAGTAGAACCTTAAGTTTTTTTCTGATTAAACTCTGCAACTCTTTAAGTTAATATTACAACACCGTAATTAGTAGCACGGAACAGAGCACGCAACTTAAATTTGTTAATTATAACGAAATTTAAACTTGATAATGTAGAGCCGATGACCTTAATATCTAATTTATGGTTTTTGTTACTTAATTTAAATTTAATTAAAAAACTTTACTTTTAAATAAGACACAAGCTCATCTTATAAATCATCGTTGTGCTGAGTGGCAAAATACAACATACTCGTAATTGCAGAGTTACGAGTATAAGATGACCCGTCGCCCCGCTATCAACCGGTATGATCCCGCTTAAGGTGTTTCACATAAACTTTATTAATCAAATCAAGAACGAAATGAAATATAATATCTATGATTTATTCAAGCCTGAAAATATATTTGAAGTTAATAATTTGTTGAATAGTGGAAAATTTCTAATAAAACCCCTTAACTAACTTGGACGAGCAGAAGCCAAACATGAGCAAACTGCCCAAACTATTGACCCCGCGGTAGGCCTTCTTGTTCAAGCATTCCTTTCAAGAATTATCAAGTCTTTGTATCAGTAGCTTTCCCTTTGATGTGAACTCGGATTGTTCCCTATACAAATTTGTATACAATTTACTTTTAATTAAAGCGGACTTGAACTTTTTCCTTCTGTCGCGTTTGCCTGTGGGGTCCTTTTATTTGCTCCCCTCCCACTTCGATGAATGACCGAGAAATTGACCGGATCTTGACCTATTTCTCGTTAATCTTTTATTACAAAGTAAATTTTAATTGGAAGATATTGATTGATATACCTACATCATTATTTACTCATTCTTTGATAGGTTTTAAGCTCGGGTAGCTATTTGACTGTTATTTTTAAGGAAGCTTGGACAATACGTGTAACAATTGTATTACAATTGTATACAATTATTGTAATTGTAGACACAAATTTTTACTCTTCCCGTACAAAAACAAATAATATCACGTACGTCGCCAGTGTACAGGGAATAACTTTAAATAGAAGCCTGGCTGAATTAATGCCCCTTTAGTTTACGAAGCACGGATGATTCACTGATTAATGTACCAACGTCTAATCTTATTTCTCACAGAATCATCAAGTAACTAATAGTTTTATCAAGATTCACGAGTAGATAATTTTCTTTTTTGATTGATAAATCAGACAGCTTTTTTACTGCTTATGGAGGAGTGATCCCCTAGGAATTTAAATTTCAATCTTATCTCTAAAACTAAATTAGTATTTTGGTAATGCACTTTTGATACTTTGAATGACGTATTCTCTGTGCATTTATAATCTTAAATTTTAAAACTTAAATTCTACTAAGTAATTCCAAACAAAATAAAGTCAATAATAAATAAATAAAATTATGAAAGATTTTTACTAGATAGGATACTAGAAAATCCATTGAGAGTTCCAATCAGTAGTTTCCAATATACTTGTAACAGTTTTATTTTGCCGTATCAAGATGGGTACTTTGCATATAGAGACCATTGGAGGCCAAAACTCGGAAAAAGTTAGAACAAATTTATTGCCCCCGCTCAACAAAGTTGGCGAGAGTTTCGGGTCAAGGGCCCTGTCCTTAAAACATTGTAAGATCGTCTGCGGATACCGATGCGTATCGCCGAATTGTCTGAGTAAGTATTGTAGAAACTTGAATTGTAACTGCTACAATTTCTGTGAGCTAAAATCTGAAAGAAAGTTTTAAGTAGCGAACGAAATACACACCATTTCTTTAACCCAAATCATGTTATTTTAGTTCTCCCCGACCTAGCACAAAGTTTATCTTTTTGCAGTCAGAAACAAATATGATTAAATATTCGTATAATATGAGAAAGAAAATATAGGTAGGTATGTATAGAATAAATTGTTCATCACGAATGAATCCCGAACTATGAATAGAATTAGATATTTGCAATCGATGTACGCAAATATGAAAAGGAAAAAAAGAACAAAAATCAGGATATTTATTTCAAAAATAAAATTCAGATCAACTTTGAAAACATTTCAGCGGAGGATGAACAAAAATTGAATTCGCACCAGTACTCGTACGGTCTATAGAATGTTGGCCGTTAATGAACCACGTGTTCATTCATACTCCGCATTCTCTGTGTGGATTCCTCGTTGGTACCCCCTCAATAGTGCGGCTTGTGTCCACTTAAATTCTAAATTTTACCGACGACTCATAAAAACAAATCAAATACTATGCGCTTGGCTTTTCGCAAATAATATTAACTTGCCACAATCTGAATAAATCTGTACGGTAGGTACCTACTAATATATTTAAAAAGTTTATTTGCTAAATACATAATGTGACCTGGCAAACGTTGTTCTGCCATATAAATTATTATTTGTAGTGAATACTTTGATTGGTACCTAAATGAATAATTACTAATGTACTAATAATTGTAAATATGTGTTTTTGAAAGTTTTAACGATCGATAAAATTGACCGAACATTAAATTATTTTATAGATATCATACAAAAATACCAAAACGAATTTTGGGGTAAGTATTTTTTCATTTAAAATAAAAAAAAGTTTTGCCTTAAAAATTAGAATTCAAAAAAGAAATTCTGAATATAGGTACCACCATATAGGTATTAAAAATATCCTTTGACCTATTCTTAGACCTACCAAATAAAATTAGAAATAATATCCAACATAAAACACAAAAATTTCATACCACAAACACTATGAGATCTATAGGATATAGATGTGATTATTATTATAGGATATAGAAAAAATGAAAAAATACTTACCCCAAAATTCGTACCTATGTAAGAGGTACCTTTCGGCTATCGATGTATATAATTACATATATTTTCACTTTAAAAAGTTAGAAGTTTATTTTACTTAAACTTACGAGTAACTTTATACTGGAATGTTTCATTGTTTATTTCATTGTTATTAATTAATTCATTCAGTTTCATTGCTATTAATATCTTTCATCTTCCTAATTTCCACTCTAAAATAAATTACATTTATGCTCCCTTACAGTAAGGTTTGTAACTGTAAGGGTCGCCCTTAATCTGATTCTGATCGGCGATCTCGATCCGTCGTATAAAACACTGTTCGGAGCTGGTAGAAACTTTTTAAATAAATCTCCAGTACTGACAAGGGACCAAAGCAATATGTTTTCAGGTCTATGTTTATTTGTGCTGATTCAATTATTAAAATCAATTAAAACCTCGCCGTTCATGAATATGAAAAAGCGAAATAAACTTTTGTTATGTAGATAATATAATGAAATCAAATCTAATATGTGTTAGAATATTTTGCTCGTTTAAAACGTTATATAATATTTTATTTTTATTATAGGTAATTCGATTTGTTTACGAAATACAAATTATTTTGAAATTTCTGCAATAAATGCGTGAATACGAATAATATTTTATGGAGTTTATTTATTAGTGCGTATTTCATTTGTTCTTGTACGGTCTAAAAGCAAATCTTGTTGACTATTATTTTAGATATGAATTGTTTATTTCCAATTAAAATAATATAGGTTACGACAATTATGAGTATAAAAAACGGCATTTCATAAAAGTGTCTCTGAAATGTATTTTAAATTTTGGCTGGCAATTCAGAAATGAACAAGCTTTTACGGGGTCATTACGCCGCGGAAATAGACATTTCTCATCATGCGCATTTCATCGTAGGCCAACTGTTAATCATTATTTTTGGTTACGAAATGAATGACGAAATATATGCCCATGCAAGTGAGCTTTTATTTATAGATATTTATATTTATTTAGGTAATTACGATACCAGACTAACTG
Organism: Noctuana lactifera; assembly: GCA_018231305.1. Taxonomy (NCBI): domain Eukaryota; kingdom Metazoa; phylum Arthropoda; class Insecta; order Lepidoptera; family Hesperiidae; genus Noctuana; species Noctuana lactifera. Next base: position 17,756 of record DWAV01000136.1, read on the forward strand.
ACTAATCACCAAATCTCAAAATCTACTTATGAAGGTAAAAATTGGAAAGGAGATAGTTTATAAGTAGGATAATAATATTATTATGTCAACTAAGAACTGATTTTTAATTCTACCTTTAAGGGAATTTTGTTGAAGCCTAATTATGTAGTTAACTTGGGAGTTTAATTTGTACTTACACTGCTCAATCAATTAAATGCTAGTTATAAATCATATCCGGGGCAATTTAAAGGTTTAAAAACTAGTATTAAACAGGCTGTTACACAGCTTTAGGGTGACGGAGGCTGTCACGGGGTCATTACGTCTCGGAAATAGGCACTTTTCCCCTCGTTAGTGCCCCGCTCGGATCTCTCTGTGATGCCTTCAAACTACGTAGTGGTACGTATAGGTACCTGTATATAATATATCTATATGTACTACACCTATAGACTGTACGTTACGTTTCTCTGATGAAACTCGAAACATACGTAGCAATCATGTTTACAAGAGGTCTCCCATGGGTCGAAAATCGACAGTTATTCAGCAGAAACTGGATCAAATAGCAAATGATAAGGGGAAAAAAGAATGCGGGCATTTTGGCGAAGACAGTGAGAAGCCAATTGAGTTCAGTTTTTTGTAGGCCTAGCCAAGTTGCATACGCTTTGACAGTTCTGTTGGTTTGCGGATGAAGGATTACAACAATTTGACAGGCAGCAAACTTTACGTAAAATTATCTGCAATTTTAAGAACAAAACTGTGTTTTATGTAAGAAGATATTGAGAGCTGAACCATGTAACAATTCCAATCGCAGCTTCGACTCGAGAATAAAAAGATTAATTATAAGCCTCAATCTGGAAATTTGTTGGCTGATGCCAACCTTCTTTTAAGCCGCACAATTCAGAATGAACTAACAATATTGCTTCAATGGCTTCGATTTCGGTTTTATGCCAAAAATAATAGGAATCCATTTTATTATTATTATAATTTTTATTATAGGTATATTGCTTCTGAAGACCTTTCGATAGCCGATACGGTTAATTAATCTTTGGAGATTGGTGGAGCACAACGCTATTATGGTTGTGTGTGTTTTGTCTGTACTCTGCGTAGGTTTTAATTTCTCTAGCATTAATAAAATAAGTCGTGGTTAAGTGGTAAAAAAATTGCCATCGTAATAAAATGGTGATGAAGTTGTTTTATTAAGGCATAAGACTGTTATAAATTTCTGCTATTTCGATATCTCCAACAGAGAGTGTGTTTTTAATCCCTGATGGGAATTGCCGTAAAAATTCCGCTTTGGAACACTCATTAGTACCTACATTCCAGCCCTCAGACTGCAGTCCGAGCCTAAATGAATTCCAGCTACCTATAGACGCGTCGGACCCTCTCATTCATTTATAATACGAAATTCTGCTTTATGATGTTCGTATTAAAAATAATTGGTTGACAGAACTCTCCCGCCACTTCAGTTGTTTATTTTTAATTCGTTACATTTTTTAAACATGGGAACTAGGAAGTTTATTATGTACATAATAAAATAAGACAAATTCATCATACAACCAAAATCAGAGCACCTAGAAAAATGAAACTGTATCAGAGATTTTTTATATATACTCGTATGTAAGATGGTGGAAGCATTCAGTTATTGCTTTTAAAAAATCCATATACAGAAATATAAAACAGATTCAACTTATTTAATCATAAAGCATATTCTCTATGACAATTTGAGAAAAATTAGATTAAAAATTACTCCAGCGTAGTCGCAGCAAAAAATATATTGTATAGTAAATATGGAAGTCGACTTCAATAAATTATTTTGCATTAAAACAATATTACGGTTAATAGATTTGCGCTGTTGCTCCAAAGCACTATACTTTCTGAAAACCGGCGGTTTACTAAACCGTTGTCAATCTGACATTTAAATAGAAGAAAATTTCTCCTTTTTGAAGATGTTATGAACTAGTTTGTACCTACAAACATGGAGAGGAGGTACAGATACACACAACGCGAAACGAAACGCAAGAACCATAAAGAAATCGGTAAGTGAACATTCCGATGCTATGCGCGTTGCTTCCCATCCCGAACCGGTCAACCGAAATCCAAAATGGCCGCGCGCGGGAATACAATATTTACATTGACATTTCGCGTTCAGAGCGTTCGGAGTTCGGACTGGTTCATTCGCTGTTGCTTTCGGTTCGTGCCGTGACCTTCACCTCGTTCGCAGGTGGACGCGCTCCGGTTAGCCGGAGAGTCGAGAGTAAAAAGTAATTCTAAAACTACTTTTGGAACTTTTGAACTGATGTTATACCTAGTTTAGCGCGAACAGACCAGGATTCGCACGATAGTCTTAGGTGTAGGTAGTTCCTATTTGGAGTATACGTATTCAAATGTCTACTGAATATGCGAATGGATTATTAAACTTATCAATTTAGTTAATTTAATTTATAGATATGTTTTGTTTGGATATGCTAAGATTACTGAGTAACATAAAAAATAGTTTTTTTTAACAGATTAAACACATCGTCATCATCAAACATTCATGTTAATAATACTCTTAGACCTTAGACAAATGCTTTGAATTCTCATATCTATTTAAAATTCAAATAAATATTATCTTAACAATAGAGATGTGCAAACGTTTTAAAACATAAATTTTTTTCCTTAATGGAATGAACGTGAACACTTCTAAGTTTAAAAACTGTATCGCATTAGATAGAATAACACAAAAACTTGCCACGCTTGTTGTGTCAACAAACACAAAATGCTAATAACTAAAACCTAAAAATAAAATGTCGTGGTTCCCCTGTGTTAAACCATCCGCAGCTGGCGCACTGATTTGAGTGTAAACCGATCGAGATGAGCGAGGGCAAACAACTATTTGACTATTTCTCTTTTTTATGCCAGTACGGAATAGCTTTGCCCCGCGGTTTCATCTTCTAAAAAGCGTAAAAAGCATTTAAATAAAACAATGCGCTACAAAAAAAGAAGAAAATTTACTTTATATTAATTCAAACCCATCAGTTTATTACATAATTTTAATAGTGTAGTAAAAGCTAGAGTTACATTTTAGTTCTCCAAAGTATTATCCTATAATGTATGAACTTGTAAAGAATAGAAGAAAAAAATGCAGATTAAATAAAGCTAAATGGAAAAATACTCGCACATTGTAGCGCGAGCGTAGTGTTAACTGATGGGTGTTAACTGATGATGACAACTACTGTTAAGTTGAATAGTTGTTGAATACTGATCTCGTCGTTCAAATGTTTCAATAGTCTCGTAGAGCGATTATGTCATCTCATCAATATTTTGTTTAATAACAGTGTGCTTTCATAGGTTTTTTAACCGACTTCAAAAAATGGCGCAGGTTATCAATTCGACTGTATTTTTTTAATATTTGTGATCTCATAACTTTCGACTGGGTGAACAGATTTGGATATTTTTTTTTATTTGAAAGCTTATGCTCCTCGTTTGTTCCCATTTTAATTTGGTCTAGTTCTGCCAACGGCATTCACGTGAAAACCATATAAGTCTTAAATTTAAGTATGTGCGCGACAATTTTGAAGTCGGTTTTTTTCGTAACACAAATTATAATTATCCTATATTTGTACCAAATTTTGATTTTAGTAAATAATGCATTTACATTGTCCAAATATATAAGAATTGCACGTACACGATATGCGTAACTTTCACTGTTTATAAACCTTGTCAATTTTCATAAACATATCTAATGATAATTGCTAATTTATTTACAAAGTATCATCTTACGAATTGTCTCGGCTGTTTTAATACAGCAAAACCTGTTGCTTACAACAAAATTACCTACTAAAAGTTTCGTCGTGAAATTTTAGTGCGATGACTACAAATATCGTATATCAAGATTTAATGTAAAGGAATCTTGTTATTCGTGTTTGTGTGGAATAACATCGGTAAATTGCCAGATATCCGGTTTTGACGCTGGCAAATAGGGTTGTCACTTTATGCTTTCGATATAAAAATAGCGCCCAAAGATTTTTTTATATTAAAATCCGATAGAATGAAAGAATAGTTCTTACAGAAAGTTACTTTCTGATAAATACTGCTTCTTAGCATTACAATTATTAAAAAAAAAATGTTTTATTCACTAAACAATTATTTAATTAAAATATTGATTACTCAACACTGAAATATTTGTATAACGTGCTAATCTTAAGTAATTACTATCTCAACTCCACTTTCATATTAAGTTCTCGTAGGGAAATAGAACGATCTCAGATAAAACTTTTACTTTAGTTTCGATATCTCGCAAGCACTGTTCTGTTACTTTAGTGTGTGTGTGTCTGCTACAAAGTGGATTTAATGCTTTACCGCCTTATTACATGTGTAGCAAGGATGTGCGCAGTACAATTTTAATAACAATAATCCTTTCTGACTCTTCTTTTCTTTGAAAGAAGTACAAATTAACAAGAAGTGACAGCCCTGCTAACAGCTTTCACACCATGAATATATCTACTACTTTGAAGAAAATTTTGTTCTTACTTTTATATTAGGTGCTTTAATTTTATTCCTGGAATTTCACCGACATCTATGCATTTGGATTGTCGTGGAACGCAAGGTTCATAAATTGTCATTTTTATGAGCACCTAAAGATTCTGCAACTATTTCTTGAATCATAATTAATTATATTATAGTTTTCTATTAAACTACAAAAATTAGTGATGATCCACCACTTCGACTGCAGAAAAATTGGCTTTTTAATTTTTATAGCCTAACATCTAACCGGTTATTGAGCTTTAATTATGCATAAGTTAAAATTTTTATTTATTTATTTACATACATACAAAGCTTCTAAATACATATTGTACAATCATTTTGACTCTGTTATCAAATTATTATTTTTCTGGAAAAACCTATCACGAAATTAAAATAGATAATGGGCTAAATTGTCACGATGGTCATGTATGATAGGTGTAGTACTAGGTATAGGTTTCTCTTGATCTAACACTAAACCATACGTCCGTCATTATAGTTTCGCACTTACCATACCTATCTTCCAAAATATTCAAAAACGTTTCGAGGAAGAGGCGATAACTCCTCCTGTACTCGTATGACGATGGACATATACACATAAATAATTACATAAAATAAATAGGGTAGGTACTTACTACTAAGATATCATGTCCCCAAGACACAAAATAGTACTGTAGGTACATCTTACATTGTACAAAACATTTGCTTTTAAGTCGTACGTTGGATATAAGCCTTAGTTTCAAGATGCGATTCAAGGCCACAGATAAGAATTTAAAACGCTCGTTCGAACGTCTTGGGTACGAAGATTATAGATAAAATCTTCTTGGAAGCTGTATTATCAATATTATCATTCAATACATTTCGTGCGCGTGAATAGATAAAATATACATCCAGAACAAAATATAGCTCTATTTCGTAACAAGGGCAAAGATCATTGCAATGCGACACACGAAAGATTGAATAGATAAGTAGCAAACGAGTTAAGCAGAAGTAGGTACTGCAAACTTACGAGTAACTTAAAGTAAAACTAAAAACCAACATATTTAATTCAATTTTCACTGCAAAATTTTATTTCGCCTTCATACTATAATGTTATTACAAGTAATGTTATTATTTCGTAGCTCATGATTGCGGTCGGTGTTGTTAAAACTAGATTTGATTACTGTCAGGATTTTAAAAACTCCCATGGCCTCACTTCGCGTAAAATAATTATGATACAACATGCGATCTTCATTAATATTCATATGGCTACACCTTAGGTTAATATGTTTGCATGGAAATTATGGAAATTCCAATGGCTTGGTTCCGCGGTAATGTTTTCGTGGAGTTTTATTTTTGAATAGGTACGAGAAAACAAAGGTTTATCATAGTAATTAACTCCATCTATAACTCAAGAATGACTGAACCAGTATTCATGATCTTTAAATTAATTGGTTTTTCTTCTCCCCAAACATCAGAATGACTTAAAATATCGGAAAATGTCACGTAGATCATGATAACTGATAACTATACTAAGCTCAATGGTCTATCTATTAGTTTCACATTAGAATAAAAGATAGAACAGTGCAAAAGACTGACACAGTCTCGACAATGTATCAGACGAAGATAGTCGCACTAATGACATTTCGATGTCGAAGTGTGAGCGAGCCATGTGTTGGTTACGCCTTTTTTAATCCCTTAATCGACTTTTTTTGAAGCGCTGCGGTGCTGCAGTAATAGTAGCATAGGAAATCGAAAGCGGCTTCAAACTTAAAAATAAAAAAAATACGTTAATCGGAGTAAAATGTATTATAGTTACGTGTTACTCTGTTTTCGTTTGACAGATGTAAATTTTCAATCATATAAAATACACAAATTACAAATAGCTTGAGGATTAATAAAATTAATGAAAGAGGTAGATGTGACTAACAGCGGCTTTGCTATCAATTTCAAATCGAAATATCATAAATATAATGTACATCTAAAATCAAATGCAGACATTTGAAATCAAATTGACGTAACGAGTAGCTTAAGGTAAAACTATTCGAATACTCAATTTTAAAACAACTTCCGAGGTTACAAACTTCTAGTAAACTAAGTGGAGTAAAGTGCAAAGCGCTTAGTTAAGTAGATAAATTTACTTTCATTTTGTTTACTTTGTTAAATAGCTGCGTTACTGTTGAAAGGCGGTTCAAATAAAGATTTATCGGTTCTTAAGTAGTCTAAAGAGAAGGTAGAATAAATAAGTTATTTTCACACGGTCAGATCTTAGATATAATTTTGTATCAGGAACAAATATTGCTATACGCAGGAGAAGAAACAATATCCTTTAAAGATGTCACTATTCAAAAAATACACCTAAGCTTAACTACCTTTAAACAGCACATTTGATGTAAACGTTGAGGTCGAAGACATACCTAATCGTAATGGAATTCAGTGAACGCAAATGCCATTTAAAGACGCTAGCAAACGAAGAATTTCACGCCAATCGAATGTAATGTTTAAATAAGCTAGAAACTCGTCTTGACTCTGTTTATCTTGGATACATACAAGTTCTTAATGCTAGGAAATTACGTTGAGTTGGTTTTGCCGCGTTTATTAAATATTTGAACACTTTAAATGCAATAAGCACTTGGAATACGAAGAGAATCTGTTGAACTTGGGTTCAATAATATTTAATGGTAATGGCAAAAGATTTTGATCGTGTTTTGAAAGTGAATGATCTCTCAAAATCGTTCGATGGATATGTAGGAGTTACTTAAGACTTTGAAGTAGGCAAATAATTTGAGATAAATATGAAAAGTTGCTGTGGATAGGACTAATACGTAATATTTGTTCTGACTTACCGACATAACTCACGACAAGACAAAATTACGATTGGTAATTGGAGACAAAATCTAGAAAAAGCCCAAGATACGCTTTGAAATTTTTTAACTTGACGTAGGTATGTAATCGCTTAAAAGAATTATGAAATTGGCTGCATAGCGTAGCATATCTCCTTATCTTATTTTTTTGTTATCGATATGGTAATAAACGTTTTGATGTTTCACGAAACTTCATAGTCAAATAATCAAACACCTCATAGTCTTATAATTAAAAGTAAATAATAAAAAAAAACTATTCTATTTATAAATCATAAGAACCTTGCACCCCAATTTTTAAAGATGTAACAATAATACACGCTCAAATAAAATCTACGGGACCCCCGCAATCTCATTGATGTAGGTTAACCCTCTATTACATTAGTTATTGAATTTTATATTCTGGGTCTCGCACATTCTATTTTAACAGTCCTGAAGGGACGCCGAAAATAGTCGCGGAGCGTCTGAGTGTTCGATGTTAGTTAAGGCCCACTTTGGGCTGCAGTGCTAGGGGTGAATCTAAATAAGGTTTAAATTTAAAAGCAGTGCTCGGGACAGACTTGGTTACCCATTTTCTTTTTTCCATTAATTCTCTAATCTCTTTAATCACTATCTATATTTAAAACAGTTTTTCAATGTACTAATTTTTGTTCTTAAGTAGGTACCTACGACTAATAGGTACTTTCAAAGTCTAAGAATTAAAGCGAATTTTGTAAACGGGTCCTTAGATGTTGGAATAAAAGAAGTTCATTGTAAAATCATTTGAGACTCCAAACAACGTTGAGTAAGGTAATGGCAAAACTTTTGTTTTCGATGTTTTGTTGCTTTACTCCGCGAAAGTTACACGATTTGTCTTAAGAAAACACCAATTTAATAAACCACGATATTGTTTAAACAATAACAAATAAAATTACGAGTGTATAGTCAATATCCCTCTTTTCTAATCACAATCGCGCTGACGGACGAGTCTCCTCTAAAAAATGTCTAAGAATGTTAGGTACTTTAATATGTTAAAAATACCTATTCGCCATTTTCAATTCGATTCGTATCAGGATAAAAATAATTTAAAGGCAATTTCCTGTAAATTTTCATAACACGAACCTGTTGTTCAGCAAAAATAAAGGCGTGTTGAAATTATTCATGCGCTGTACTGTGCATGCATGCAGGCGATAACGTGCATAGTGCAAGCTCGTACGGATATGCGACTACACCTACATGTTTTGATATTAACTGTTAGACCATTACCGGTACACGTGCACGATCTTTTGAACTAATTAACTTTGCATTAATTTTTTGATTGCATACGAAAAATACTTTGGTAAGTTCAGTTTTACTCTGTACTGAGTGTTGTATGCACGTTTATATATTTACAATGAAATTGGGCTATAAGCTTTTTGATGTGTTCGTTTTGCTTTAATCTTTTTCTGTGTATGATACCTACTTTTTTTGTATGTATAAACTTTTTAGTTATGTGAGGCAGTACTGTAGTTGATGTTCTGAAATCCTTATTAGCAATACGTTGTGAGTTTCGCGTATCTAAGAACTCGTATACTTATTTCAAAAAGCTTTGCACTTGTAGAAAGCTGTGAATAAAAACTATAATATTATATTCTATTTTCTTGTTTCGGAATGTTCTGGCAATAATATTCTTACATAATATTACCAAACTGTAGTACTGTGTGTTTACAGAACAAATAAAAAAAAAATAATACACCACAAAAAGTACAATAAAATAATTGAGACAACTGGTTCATGAAATGCGTTCAGCATAACGATACAACGGTTTGAAACATAAAAAAGGTTATGTGAGACAGAAGTAATTGCTACGAACTCCTATTTTGAGTACGGTTTTTTAACCACGGAAAGGAGACAGAGAAAAGATAACAGGAAATGTTCCCACACCGTTTTTAGTACGGGAACAAGAGTGGCAACTTGATATAATATAATGATTAGTCGAAAAGAAACAATATATTATTATAATGATATATATTAACATCGTTGTTTTTGGTCCCGTCACAACAATCAGGCAATAGCAATTAAGTCGCATATCGTTATAATGATATGGCGTTATACGAGTCACACATCAAATATCTAAGGCACTCCCGTCTAGTCTTTTTCTTCGATGCTTTTAACTATACCCGCGTTGAACACATGGTAACACGTGGTCCCTACAATGCCATCATGGCAGGGTGAATGTAACGATTAAAATTTCAAAGACCGCCAGTGCGGACCAAAATAGCCCTCCTAAACGGACCAACACCCTCTGTTCTACTACTACAAAAATCTTTTCGGCCAGAGTCAACATAACCGTCGACACACATACAATTTTAGCAACGCATATTTTTAATAAAATGTGTAAGTACTGTTAGGCAGCAGTAAATCCAACATTTTTTATATTATTGTTGATAATATTATATTAGAACAATCACACGTCAAGTCAGAGAGCTATCAATTATTGACACATTTACATACTTTTAAATTTCATACGTTCGAAAAGAGACTGCGTTCAGAAATACCTATTAGTATGCAGCACTTAAATATAATTATGACTTAAAATTAATATATTTAATAGTAAAGCAAGGCAATGACTGTTCCGAAACACGTGTCAGCGAC
>DWAV01000137.1:0-27614 GCA_018231305.1 Noctuana lactifera
TGTCCCACTGCTGGGCACGGGTCTCTTCCCACAACCGAGGAAGGCCTGGAGCATACTCCACCACGCTGCTCCAATACGGATTGGTGGAGAGAGTAGGTACCGATTTCTGATTAAATTTTAAGACTTCCAGTTGCTAAAATTTTTCTGTATATAAGTAATCATAACGTTATGAACTTATATTTATTTGTTTTTAAACTGATTATGTTATTTATGAGAAATATTTATTTATATCTTTTTAGTCTATGTATAATCCTCATAATTTTCAAGAATACTGAGAGCTTTCTTATGACCAATTCTTACTTATTGCAGTAAATAAAAGGAAGATAATAACAACACATCGATAATAACAATTTATTATCGATGTGTTGTGTAGAATGAGCCTACATAATTATATATTTTACTTACGATATCAACTATGTCTATTATGACAATACACTGAAAGTTGGAACTTTAATAATGGGTAAGTTGAACAATCTCGTTTTAGAACATTGGGCAAGCGAAATTTGAACGATAGATTAATTTCAAATTGGAAGATTGCCCGCCAACACCCTGCAGTTCCCTTCCACAGCCGCAATACTTTTCATTTAAGACAATTTATAAGTGTTTTTTTGACATTAATTCTGAAAATAAACATTTAACGTTGACGACTTAATTATTTGAAGTTTTACGAAATAATATTACATATTAAAGCGATTTGATTAATTAAAGTATGAGAGAAGTACTAGAAGGACTTGTAAAAGGCACTTAATTTACGAAACAAAACAATATTATGAAACTTCAGTAGTAAAATCTTTTTTGCTTAATCAGACTTGTTTTAAATAAAGCAATAACCACTTTGGCAAACAATGGAAATAAGACGTGGCTCCGCAATATCGGAATAAGAAAGGGTTTTCCATCCTTAAATAAAACGAGTGAATTAATCAAGAGAGATGTTTTCCTGACAGAAAAAGAAATTCGGATTGAATGCGAGCAAACAGCCGGGGCCGGATTGTCTTTCACTAAAGTAACTTGAAAATTGTGTACTTGTACAGAACTTTTGTATGTCGCAGTCGCAGTCTATTGACATTTTATTAGACTTTTGAGTTATGAATGTTACGAATTATGACAGACATTTATTTATATTGTTAGTTGTTGTAATAATGTAGAAAAGTATTGTAGATACATGTAGACCTAAGTCAAAAATTCTTGGCAGTGATCGGAACACGTACCTATTTCTCAAAATTTTTTTATAATTTGGGATTAGCTGTTTAGCTTTTGCACAGATACGTACTCTCGTATATCGTTTTTATATTGTTAGATATCCTTGATATTCCCTTTTTCTATTGTGCCTTCAAAGATAATAGTTTGACTTTTTACGGTTGTTCTGTAGGGTGTGGTAACACGCACTCCCAAGGTTATTGGCAAGGATATACATACCTACTATACTGACAAAACCATATAGTGGACATGTAGACATGAAAACAAGGTGTGGTTAACATTGATATTACAATTCTCTTTACGAATTTTGTTACAAACGAAACTAAAACTTATAGTCGTATAAACGTATACTGAATTGTTGTTTTTATCGTTCTCTTTTCTCCAAAACTAATCAGCTACACAAATACTTCTGTTTATTGAATTAGAAATTATAATGGTATTGGATATTAGTTATTTACAACTTGACGAGATTGAAAATCTTGGAACGTTCTCTTTATTTAGACATGTCAGACCTTATTGAAATATTTACGTCCCATTTAACATACATATTTCATGAAACCCAAATGTAAATTTCGACGCTAAACAAACATTCCTAATATTTTTCTATAATTAGCTATAAATTAACAACTTTTCCATCCAATATGTTAATATAATCGTGCCTACTATGATCATTACCTACTGTCACGAACCTTAGCTTTAAAAGTGTCATGTGGGTAACAAGAATTTTTATTTCGGACTATTTCCTTATACCTATCTATTGTTTGTAGTTTGGAAATTTGTTAAACCTAGTTAAATCGATATTATTAAACTATTCTTTGCTAACCACGCGTTCTTCTGCGGGTACCTACTGCAATTATAATTATAGTGTATCATTAAAGTACTTCTTATCACAATTAAGTGATATATTCATGTTTATAGGCTACACTGGCGAGAAATGTGAAGTGGAGTACAACGAATGCGAGTCGTCGCCGTGTGGGAATGGCGGCACATGTACCGACCGCGTGGGCGGTTTCGAGTGCGCTTGCGGCCGTGGCTACACCGGCAACACTTGCCAGCTAAAGGTTTCCATTTAATTTATTCATAAAGGCAGTTTAATGCTAAAGCAAAATCTGCCAGTCAATCTTAGGGCAGTAAAATATCAATGAAGGTGGTACCAATAATAAGTTGAATAATTTAAGAGACCGTTAGTAATAGATATTGACTCATTGTATGTTTCAAGGGTACTATGTCTTGGAATCTGATATGTCTATTCTCATCTTATAAACTAAGGCATTTGCCGCGTTTTAAAGCATAAGCGTGGGCGGGAGTGAAATTACGTGGAGTTGTCGCTAAAAGTAGGTAGTATTATTGGTAATTCGCGATATATAATATCTTTTTACATTATCATCAATTTCATAACTTAGAATACTAACCAAGAATTGTTTGGAATGATTATTCCATAATCGCATAGGCGTATACTCATACTCGTTTGGGTTTCTAGTATAGGGTGTTCATCAAAAATATTAAAAAACTAATAATAGACAATTTTGAATGTCGTGTTGATACTGTTCGTATTTAATGCAACGGTCTCTCTTTCTCCTTTGTAATATTTATGCTTTCATTGTCACAGAAACAAAAAGTGAATTTCGGAGATAAAAGAATTGAATTAAAGCATCTGTTGTTCTGATCTGTAATACAAAATCAATTATCTTCGGCTCCACTGGAACACTGGAAGCAATTTAATATATTTCGGGTATTAAATATTCTCCGCTTGGAAGGAAGTTTGATTCCAATCTACTTAATTTCCATTTCATTTATTTTACAGTTTAATCCGATCCGACCGATCGCCGGTTTTGCGGGTTGGTTGGTTTTTCCATCTACATAATTAATATGTATGGCTTTTAATGTTATTATGTTTTATCAACAATGTAATTAAATATGCGTGTATACGGGTGTACCTAAGCATTAATATTAATATAAAATAACATTTTTTTGTTACTTATCATCGATTTTTCTGGTTATGTAATATATGTAAAAGCATAAGTTGATATTGCTGATAAACAATAATATTTTTGCTAGAGTGACTATGCTTGTAGCAAGTTAACTACAAAACACGGAAAATAACAATAATTTAAAGTCTTGTTTCTGCGTTACGTCAATAAATATTAAGTAGGTAGGTTTGCCTATTAAGTAAACCGTAAGTAGGTAGGTACTTACTTGCCACATTGTATTATTTATACAATAATAATTTGACCATTTGATTTTGCAAAAAAATCCGGTAAGTACGGAACGGAAACTGGGACTTAACTACTTATAATGTTTCTTGCAGTATGCACTTTTCTGTTCAATAAACCAGCGACTTTTCAATATCTCAGTCACTAGAACAATATGTCCACGTGCCTTCGGATGGTATGATTTGATGGTATGACGGACATTTGATGGTACGACACTACAATACATTTATTAATCTTTGTTTCTTATTTTATGTTATGTTTCTGATTTTAACTATGTTTGAAAAAAACGACGTGGGACTTAAAAAAAACATTAGTTCAAGTTTATTTAGGCAAAACTAGATTGTTTTGGTATTGTAATAAATTTTCTTAAAGACGATGACCTATAGGTATAGTTTGTCTGTGACATTTATATAACAATTATAAATGTGTACTCGGCAGGTAGACTTGTGTTCGCCGGATCCCTGTCCGTCACAACGCTACTGCGTCGACCATGGAAATAGCTATTCTTGCGACTGTCCTAGAGGATACGTCGGCGAGGAGTGCCATATACCTGCTGCTTCTGTAAGTAATTACTTTTATCACTTTCTCTAGGGTATTATTATTTGCAGAAAAAGGAATGGATCAGAGTGGAATTAAAGCGATGCAGTCGCAGAAGACGTGAATGGAAGTTTTGTCTTATTAATTTCAAAATCTTACGTTCATTCAGAATTCATTACATTATGGAGGCATGGGAAAATCAAAAGGATGGTTTATCATAAAAATAGGAAAACCAACCGACAATAACTCTACCTAGTAAAGTTAAGTACATTTAAATAGGTTTTACTAAGTGTAGTGGTTATTGTTTGCAGGCGTGCGATAACAACCCTTGTGCTCACGGCGGCACGTGCTGGAGTGGCGTGGACTCCTTCTATTGCTCGTGTCGTCCTGGATATACTGGCAAGCTTTGCGAAGGTAAGCATGTATTATAGCCCTTCGTCTCGAGGGGATAAACATAGTACCTATGTCTTATGTATTAAGTACATGTTAATACTTAAATTTTAATTTTACAGAGGACTTTATCCTAGAATCAGTTATTGACGGGGAGGGCGATATGAGCGAAGAACACGAAGGGAGTTCTGTCAGAGAGATGCGGTTGCCGCTCGGCCTCTACCACGATCGCCTTCACAACGTGTATATAGCAGTGGGTACCCTCGGCGCCGCTATTGTCATAGTGGGAGTGGTGGTAAGTAATCTATTTACATCTGTGAACTAATCTGAGCTAGACTATTAATATAGGTACTATACTTATTTTAACTGTATGTTTGCGTTTTGTTTGCCTCTTTCTTTAAAATAATTATTAATGCGTGGAATATAGACATATTATTATTCAAGTGTCGATCTCATTAAAAGAAGCACCTAATTAATCAAATGTTGCTGAAAACTGAAACGTGATGGTAGATACATGCCGACAAACTTGGAAGTCTTCTTGGTCCATAGGTCAGTAGAAACTCATCTAGGTATGTATAAGCTCATGTAGTGGCAAACCACTTATCATCAGGTTCTGCTAGTTCGTTTGTAATTACTTACACCTTTAATTTTAAGAAACAATCTAGGTTGTATGTTTGTCTCTTTGTTGTATGTTAGTACTATGAATATGATACAAAATTTTGCCTTTAGACTTGATGGTTGGTGCATTTCAGGTGACGGCATGCCACTGTCGAGTGAACAAGACGTACTCACGGTTGCTATCTAGGCTGTCGCGAGCGGCGGCGGCGGCGGCGAGCGCGGGCCCGGCGCACCACTGGTTGCAAGACAAGCGCACGGCCGCCGCCGCGCCCCCCGCGCCTCCCATCGACACCACCGACATGTACTACACGCTCGACTTCAGCGACAGCCAGAGCTCCCCCCTCATACAATAGCACTCGCTCGTGAACTGCTCCGACGGGGAACGGTTCAAGATACAATTTTAATGCATTACCTTTTAATTGTTTGGACGAAAACGTGATAGTGTTGCATCATTCATATACATTGTCTTATTGTGCGACAGACAAAATCCTCGCTTATTCAATAATAATTCCGATAAAGGACGGCTTAAGATAGAGTTTTGATGCCATAGTAGCCTTACATCAAATCTTAGAACCCCGGTATACCTCCTTGTGGCATACACTGATAGTATAGCGGAATAATTTAAATTGACGCCATTAATCTATTACAGATGTAAGTGTAGAATAAACGTGGCAATTAAAATTTCGTCTACAATATGTCCATATTTTAATTTTTAAATTATATAAAAAAAATTAACTAGAACTTTTGCTGCAATCGACTGGCTGCCAAAGTTACCCTGGTTCCCTTTTAAAATTAACACAAATAATATTAACTAACCCTAGAATTGATCGGCGACAAAAGCACCTCGTTTTTCCAATAGCTTTCGCTCATACAGAGCTCCGATTGGAACAGGTTTCTAAAATTTTAGGGCGTTCCTATGAATACCCAGCTTTTATTTGGAGCTTTAGTAACGTTTAAATGTTTGAACAGTAACGTGTTGTAGTGATAGGTGTATGCTTGCAGTATCCCCAAATGAATATGCTATTTTGTAGGATGTAATATGTGATTGTATTCATTTATTTTTATTGATACATCATAAGTATAAAATTTTGACTATTATAATAATTACGTTTGTGAGTTTATAGAATTAAGATAGCTGCTCTTTAAACATTGTGGTCGCCGGTGTATAGTGCCACTGTCTTTTATAGTCGTAGCCAACATTTGCCAAAGTTAATTAATAGGTAATGTACCTCAACACTATATTTAAAAAAATGTTCTATTTTGTTATTGTTTATAATATTTGTAGGGAGATATAACGTTCTACAACTCTCTATTATCGATGTTATTATTATTAAAATTACATTACCTTCATATAAAGTGACAAATTATTATAATTTTATATGTAAAATAGTTTATTACCTTGCAACTATACGTCTACTTATACTAAAATTACCATACCTACATACCTAAAGATTAAAGATGATATTTTTCTGTAAAGAATATTATTTCATTTTTATTCACGTAATATAGACACAACTTAATAATTATTTAGTTAATACCTAAGGTTAATACTAAAATATAATAAAGTTCTCTACATTGATATACTAAAAAACCTATATTCACAGCCACATACAAATGTTAACCTGTCCTCATTACAGCCATTGAAAACAAATGATAAACTCGTAACGCACATTTTTAAGAGCATTTAATGAACGGTATGTAATGTCTTTACTTTTTGAAGCAAACCTTCGGCATTTTTGACAGTCCGCGCGACGTAAAATGATTGCAAAATGCAATATTTTTACTTGAATCTTGGTTTTTAAGTAGATATTTTTATTTCTATTTCTTTTTTTAGTACTTACAATAAACTAATATAGAATATTAGATATTACTTATTAGATAAATTCTTAACACTTGAAAATGCATGAGCTATGTTATTCTGAAAATGATTAAATTTCAATTGTTTTTAAATATATTTAGTGTTATAGTTAATTAGTTATTATAATAGTGTAGGCACTATTTACCTCTAGGTACTTTAACAAATTTTCTCTCTCGTAATTATTAATTACCTATCATATTCGTCATTTCTTAGTGTGACATCTTCTCTAGTCTTAATGTAGTTTATACTATATTGATTCAAGGCTTTGTTACCTATTATACTTACTTACTTAATGCTTTCAGTGTACATATGTGGTGTATTGTTGTTATTGATAACGTTAAGTTAATAAAACATATATTTAAGTTATTCATGTTTTATTAGTCAATGATGACTTTATACTAACTATTATAAGTATTTGTTTTTAATATAAGAGATATAACTTATTACATGTTATGCTGATTTTTAGTGTTAGTTATATCAAACCCCATCGAAACCCCAACTCACGCTGGGGTTTCATTGATAGATGACATTTAGTTCAACGAAAACCTATAAAATAGTGCAGTTATTGGTTTTAAAGCTAGTATCTAATAATAGTTTTTCATTACAAATAAAAGCTTATATTTAAGTTATTTATTTAAAATACTTGCTATAGATTTATTAGCTGTGTAATTGTCAAAAATAAAACTCAAGTGATGTTTTGAAGAAAAACATTTTTATTTAGATTATAAACTTTGATAAAAATAATTATATTAATAATATTTTATGACAACTTACAAATATTCATATAAAAGAATAACGTAACATCTATTCAATTTTATCTTAAGAACCTACAGTAGAATTTATTAACGAAAATGTGCTACCACTTTCGGGATGTGTATAACTAGTGTGACTACCTCCACTAGGGGGCGCCCCACGTTGTCGGCCCGCTCCTACCTATTAACCATCAACATACTTAAGGCCCGGCTGACTTAATTCAGCTAATAACAAAACAGCGTGTACACCAGTGGCGTTACGACAGGGTGGTATGACGGCAAAATTCCACGGACCCCGAGCCGGTAAGGATATAGTTTTTTAAAAACAAATGACGTCATGTAATTTGCACCCGTGCGAAGCCGGAGGGAGTCGTTAGTTTATTATAAAATACTAGCGACCCGCCCCGGCTTCGCACAGGTGCAATGCTGATACTAAATACACTACAGAAAACTGTGAACGTTTATACATATAAACCTTCCTCTTCAATCTATTATATAATCTCTATCTATTAAAGAATCGCATCAAAATCCGTTGCGTAGTTTTAAAGATTAAGCGTACATAGGGATATAGGGGCAGAGAAAGCGACTTTGTTTTATACTAGGTATGTAGTGAAGTAGAATTTTATCGTAAAAGGTACGTTGGACTTCTTTATATTCAAGGTCCGGGTCCCATCAGATTCATTTTCCACAGGCCCCGAACGGTGTTGTTACGCCACTTGTACACAGTCAATGCTTTTAGAACACTATAACTTAAGTAAATGTAGGTAGTACCAAAAAATAATCGGAATTACAATGAATTGAAAGCTATCTTTTTAAAAAGTTTTACAACAGGACAGCTAGGCCTCAATGTCCGCCTCACATTGCACTACAATGGCGGGCCGGCGGCACTTGGATTCGCGGAGCACACCCATTTTATATCCTACTAACTGCTTTACGTATTTTATTGCTACTGACGTTTGTGACTTATGACGAGATTCAGAATCACGATCTAACATCATTGTAAGTAAACATTAAAGCTGCGCAATTTATAATCATAAGTATATAAAAATAAATATTACTTCGATACGTACAAGTAGTAAATATAAACAATGTAAATTAGAGTCCGCTTCGTATAAAAGGTAAATGCAGACTTTGAGCAATGAAATGCGTAGTCATATTTAACATTATAGAGAGATTTCGTGTAACTTAAACGTAATTGAGGGACAATAACGAGTGTACATACAATTAATGGAATGGACATACGAAGGACACATTTAGTCCGATTATATTAATTCTCAATTTAGAGAAAAAAAAAGATAAAATACTTAAATATAATATAAAATACGTAAATTGCATTACCTAAATTAAAATTCGATTCTTATCTGCAAGACTTGTGACATAAAACAAACTATAATAAAAAATCTACAGCTAATATCATTAAGTACTCTAAATTATGTCATAATATGGCAGTTAATCGAACCGTCCGCACTAGGCACATCTCTTATAATAACATCTTGGGCGACTTTGTCTGCAACCAATCATCAGGATACAGAACCTGGTTCTGAATTTTGAATTAATCGGTGGAAATAACTAAACAATAAAAATAATAATTTCTGTGATACAATCTTGTGATAATATATATCTATCTACTTGCAATATCGATTTAGGTCCTATATATACGGCAATATAACAAATTGTTGATTTGCAGCAATATCTTGTCAAAACATAAAAACATAAAAATCGAGAATGAGAATAAAATAACAAATTCGTTGATATTGACAATTACATAAACTCAAAAAATAAAAGGATAAAATGTAAAAAGTAGGTACCTACCAATAAGAGGTGAAACGTTTACTGAAAATAAGTCTTTTCACAATTTTTTCATATTGTCATGGCCCGATCACTTACGTATCGAAATCATAAAATAACAAAATTTATCATTAATAAACATCTAAAATTGTACACAAACCACTCCCGTCGATGAAAATAAAATGTTAATGTTGTTCTGATGGACGATTTTGTGACTATGTTTAAATGACTAATGCAGGTATCGTTCGTTGTATCGAATTGTAGCCGTATCTCATTTGCAATTATAATGCGATATTATTACTTCCATTTTATTAATTCATTAGAATCGCAAGATAAATTGGTGATTAATTTAGACTAACATCAGTGACGACCTACAACATTAAATACTTAATTACTTGCTAATTAATGGAATGATTGTATATCGAACATCTCAAAAATGAATACAACAACGAACGTTGGCTTCGTCTTAAATCTAATATCGACTTTTCTAAATTGAATGAATTGAGCGAGCTTATAAAGCAAACTTATGATAATAAAACTTAACAAAGTGGATGGCATTTAATTTGACTTAACTCACTTACATTAGGATAAAACGTAATAAAATTATGACAAAGGCACTTTATGCTTTTTCCTCACAGTAGATAAAATATCTACAATCTTTTGTGACAACAATTTCTTATTATATCATCATGGCAAGAATTAAAGGTACCTGTTGAAACGATAACTACATAAATCTAGTAAGTACGATAAGTGAATGGCACACACGCTTACTTCAGCAGCAGTTCATTTTTGTTCTCAAAGATATACACAGGCATACACAGGATCATCTTTTTTCTATTTCAGTAAAAGAACTCAAAATTCACGCTACTAAACACATTAATTTTTTGCCATCACCATACAGTCGCATAACGCTCATAAGGCACTAAAGAAGTTATATATACAAAATGGTCTCTCTGTTGACCAGCGTTCTTGAAACGATGAGCCAAGTTTGTGACATTCGGTATCATCAAAACATTGTTTTGTTGATTATTTCCTTAATAGTAAATTTCAATCTGAGATCGACACTTTTTGAGACAACCTTATTATAAGTAAGAGTAGAGTGTGTTTGAAATACTTGAAAAATATAAAATTTTGATATTCGCTACGAAGAACCAATGGGCATCCATAAGACAATAAAGTAGTTTAATGTAAGGACGCGTTTAACCAGGCGTATGCGTAGGCGCTATGAAGGAAAGTGGATCGCAGCGAACGTGAAGAAGATCAGATGAGGGTGCGACTGTACTAATGTTCCAGGGGCAGCTCGACGAATGTGATGTCGTAGAGGGGTTCGTCCTCGCTGGCGCCCGCCGGCCGTACTTCCAGCAGGAACAGGTCCTCATTGCAATAGTACGCGAGCATCTCGTCGTCAATTTTGGCCGTAATCCTACAATAAGCACACAACGTTATTCATTTTGATCGTCGTTAAATGAGTTTAAGATATTAGAATAGGATATTATTAAATTGTGCATATTAAAATGTTGGGAATTTTTAATGCAAATGCTTTTCCATAACAAGTAGTAGGAGTAGGTGATGAATTTCTGTTACAAAGCGTATTATTACTCGGGGAACCATTGGGACAAACTCTTAAAGCATTGTGAAGTTAGTGGCGCGCCCTCCGGACAAGCGAGGTCATATTAACGCGAGGCGGCCGGTATGTACTAACTGCTAACAGAACTATCGAAGGCCAATGAAACCACTTACCCTTTCTTGTTCTTTCGATAAAGATTATTAATTGCCGAACTTGAAATTTTGTACTTATTCTCAATCTGAAAATGAGCAAAAAAAGAAAAATTACAATGGGCCTTTGCTTTTAAACCGAGACGTCTCGTCTTGACGGATCGAACTAAGTAACCGGTCTAGTGGTTTACTAGGACAACACTCGGAGAGTCGCGAATTCTAGGGAACCGTCCAGTGCAGCGGCCGGCCGCGCGGGTGTTAATTACAACATGCAGTTATGATGATCGTGTGTATAATATTAGACGGGGTTATATAGGTAAAGCGCCACATCGGTTACAGCGGCGCCGCGGGCGGCAGCCGCAGCGGCCGACGCCCGCGGCGCGGACGAAGCGTCTCGATTTCTTTCGTTTACGTCATTTCAACATCACAAATCTCCTCCATAAACGAACATCGATGTTACGAGAGACCGAGAAAACTATGAAGTTCGTCTCGCTCACTCGTGGCCTGCGGTTAGCTGACATCACCAAGGTTATTCTCGTGCTGACCGCACGAGGCGGCGTCCTTGATACATTACTTTGACTGAGCGAAGGGTTCGGTAGCGGTCAACGTAAGGTATCAAGCGTGCGGTGCGGAAGGTTGTTTGTGGACTTACGGCGTGGAGCAGGCCCTGCGTGGTGGGCGGCGCGACGTGCAGCGGCGTGTACACGTCGTCCGTATCCTGGCGCACGTACAGCATCACACGCTCGCTCAGCGGCGGCGTGGATGCGCGCGCACGTTTCGTCAGCACTCCCTCTAGCTCCAGCGAGTCCTTGCGGTCGCTGTACGGGGACAGCCCGCCCACATCTGACCGATATCTGTAACGTTACCATTATATTTACTGTAGTAGCTATTACCATACAAATATTGCCATTAAAAAAGAATGTCAACGAAATTTAAAGGGAACGTATTAATACATTTTGAAATTATATTATATATTTTTCTGTCTACATTATTCTTAAAGTATCTATTTTCAGCATGGAATAATACAATTTAATTGCATACATTAGGATATTTTATGAAACTTACGCTGGTGCATCTGGTGGGAAGTGATTGTGGAATTTGAGCGCCGGTGCTTGAGGTTTCGCGGCATGCAACAGGAAAGGAGAAGCACCTTTCAGGTGCGCTTCCGCTAGCGCCGCTTCATCATGTCCATAGAACCCTTGAATGTCCATTCCGGTCAATTTGTCAATATCCTCTGCTGGGCTAAATAATACCGGTGGTTTCGTTAGGTCTGCCATTGTGTAAAACTCGCTGCGCTCCGTCACCGGATGATAAATTTCATCAAGTTTCTTCCTATTCGTTGCCGACATTTTTCTTTTCGCTGCTCTCCTTTCTTCATCTCTTGTTTTTCTTTCAGCGCCCTATAAATCAAAAATACTTTTAGATATTATACAATTAATTATTACATTTTGTGATTAATCAATACGAAGAAACAGAACTAACTATCAATTTTTTCAAATAGATTCAAGCTAGGTGAACTTCGGTAGGTTCAAATAGGTGCGAAGATGTAAGTTATAAGTTTTGTTCAACATAATGTTGTCCTACTTGTGTATGTTAAGGTGTTGTTGTTATGTAAGTAGGTAAATCTCACCTTATCACAAAAAACTTTTATTTGACAATATCCTCTATGATATACTTGAGTATCACGTGGATCTTCAAATGTATCTATCTGAATGTGAAGTGGTAAGCCCTGTAAAAGAAAAAACTAAATTGAATTACTTACATACATTAATTAAAATTCAAAAAATTATAGTAGGAATTTATGTCACATCTCTTCATTTTTATACATGAAAGTTGGCAACAATGTAAACAAATTACTAAGCGATTTCACGCCTAAAATCTGCGCTAGGAATAGGCATAGCAAAAAATACAGTTATAATAAACGTTCATAAGGGATAATTGCGTTAAATTTACGAATAAGGAAAACTATGCACGTGTCTGAATCGAATCGCGTTAAAACGTCTTAATTGCGTCGGTTCGAGGTCGACGATGCGACGGCGTCACTTCGCATTGGATAGGTAATTGAGAGGCTGATAGGGGACTGGTTCGATATCAAGCGCGGGTTGCGGCGCGAGTGACGAGCGGCGAGCGCGCGGCGGGCCGAGGGAGCGCCGCAATGCCGCCCGCCGCCATCCGCCGCCGCCCGCCCTGTGGCCCAGCGCACACTATAGTTATCGGAGCGCCTCCGGTGACAACGCGGTTACCGACCCCGTGTCTTGATGTCTCGTCGACGCTTCTTAACATTAATTTAAATTCTTTCAGCGTGGCTCCTTTACTTATCATTTTTATAACATATAGTGATAACATTTATTTTGGTATTGCAATTATTTATTTATGTTACTATTCACAAGTGCTTAATTTTTTTTGTAATATATTTGAATCTGCTTTCGTTACGATTCTTTTGCGCAGATTTTCTGAACCCAAACTCACTGTAGGTACTATATTAGGTACTTATACTAAAGTATATTTTATACGCTGTTATTGCACATTGCGCTCAAATTTCTGATGACGTACCTCAAATAAAGCTCAAATCGCAAAACAACACCAGATTTCAAGTGAATATTAATGGAATCATAATAGATACGAATATAAAACTTTGTCACGACCGTAGCTTTGTTTGTTTACTGAGTAGGTAGTATAATAATAAATATTATAAATTAAATATTACTAACCTTAACACCCTTCTGACTACTGAAGTCTGTACTTAAACACTGCACGGCAATATTGATCTGTAACAAAATGGAAATAAATTAATAACGTAAAATGCAAATCACAATGCTGATTCATAATGAATTTATCAGAATGAATATATGTATATAAATACCAAGCACACGATAAAACAAAACAAAACGAATGGAAAGTTTGTTGCAAGCAAATATTGTGTGCGCTTTACGAAGTTAATTTTTGTGTTTTTGCGTTGAACACGGCCAGAGGGCGGTGTCGCCGCTGAACGCAGGCTCCACAGAGCTCTCATTACCGCGGTCTATGCAAATGACCCCTTCGCATTTTTATTTGCCTCCGACATTGCCACCGATCACTGTCAGAACATATATTACCGCCGCAAATAACTCACATCCGTTATGGTTTTGCTGCCCAATAGAAAATGATTATGGGTGTCGATAACGGAGTTTCCACGCCTGAATACCTATCACATAAATATAAAACGATCATTAAACTAAATTGCCATATGTTATCTTTATTTAGTAAGTATTATAATTATTACGTTATAATTATTTGTTGCGTCACATTTAAGGGTAGTGGAACCTTCTACCACTGCCCTCATGAACCCTTTAAGTCAAGCCAGTTTGTCCGTCTCGGCTTGGGTGATGTGATTTCTGAAGATACTTTTTTGTTTTTTGAAGGCTTGTTGTCTTAGTGCTCATGAAAAGCAACTCATCTATGTACGATAGGGCTATGTAATTAATATTTGAGGTTGGACGTGTGTGAATGCTTGGAAAAAATTGTTGTTACGTATTTATTTCTCGTATAAATTTAAATACTTTAGTAAACTAAATTAAATAATAAATATAATTAACTAAATTTGTGTAACATGTAAAAGTGTACAAAATGTTGGCAACCTATTATATAAATAAACTACCATTATGTTAGTTACGTGATTTTGTATATAAAGTAAGAAGAAATACATTTCAGTACACGCCGCCGTATGACTTAACATCAAAATATTATAATAAAGCTAAATGTACCTATACAAATGTAGAGCTACTTCCTTCAATGAAGCTCAGTTTAGATACCGTTCAAAGGTATTGAATAGCCTTTATGTTGTCAGTTAATATTATGCTACGAAATGTATCATGTGCATTTAAAATATTTATGTATATATATAAGTTTAAAGTTAAAAATATATAGAGCAATAAATTCCTAAAGCCGTAAACAACGATTTTGTGTTTTTTCCTTACTCTACTTTTACCCGATATAACAAATTACATGCAAATTTGCCATTTTATTGTATTTTATAGGTTTGCACGGTGTTGTCTTACAATGAAACACTATGAATGTGAGCACCATAGTCACTACTTTAGGGTTTTTCTCTACCACGTGTGAGAGAACATATTGGTTATACGGCCTACGATAACGAGCGCTACTAATATGTATCGTATACAAGGTTACTTTTCGGAACTCATAGAATAATTAGTTTCCACTGAAATATTTAATAAATAGAGGTTTCCGCAGAATGCAGCATAGTGCCTCTCACACACTGGTGTCTGATACAGTACTATAATACTCCCTAAAACTCCATAATACTATAATGTCCCTGACATTCGACTGGAACTAGTTTCAGTAAACACCAGTGGCTTAGACGGTCTCATAAACATTACAATGCTCTTATATGGATATTTAATTTTGTAGTAATGAAATTGTACCCAGTGCTAGAATTTTAATATTACATGAAGATCCCATGAGGGAGGTAAAGTAATTATAGCGAGGACATATTAAACTCGGGTTCGCAAGGAACGCAGTCTCATCTCGTCGGAAGATGTTTTTGTTGGAAAGACGGGCTCTAGGTGTCAATAGGCTGTAGCTTCCAGATAACAAAATAAAAAACTCATGTGAGAATAATCTCATGCAGTAGGTACTTGCAATTGATTTGTAATTACATTGTAATAACCATAAATTAAATATATTTTTGGTATATTCTATTTGGATCCAAATAGAATAAAAATATCAAACAAAATTATTTTCTTTAAATTTAAAATTTTGTCTGATATTGTGTTATTGAAATTGATCGTGGTGCAGTTCTACCCATTAAATGTTTTTAAATAACGACTTAATTCCGCTTAGTAACGTCGGGTACTACTTGTACTTATGTATACTTAATATGATTGTATTAATTAGTAGTGCTACACCTCAAAATTATAAGGTATTTAACTATTTACATAAATTTGAACAGTCCGCGAGCGGTCTGTGGTAAAGTAGGAACTTACTTTAGCGGCGCTCTCCAACGGGTTCCAGTAGACCGCGATGGCGTTATGCGCTACCTCCTCGATGCAGCCGGCCAGACCGATGCTATTCTTCGTGTCTGAAACAAAAGAACGATTCGTCATTAATCTTGTCTTCGGGTAGCTATGTAGCAATGCCTGCGGAGATTTCGATTAAGATATCAACGCACAATACGTCATCGGCGACGGAAATTTATTTGCGGGGCGTGAATAATCACGTGATAACATCGATTCATCAACTATTGCCGTTTCTGTAACAAGTTAAAGGGTAGGATAATTAGAAGGCATAAACCTACATTCCTTTTCCAACTCAGCAAATTGCAAAAACAAATTATGTTGTCTGCGTGATCTAATAGTTGTCTCAGTTGTTAGTTATCCATTTGAACATATTAAAGGCTGTTAGCAAGTGAAGTGTTTACTAATAGGCGCCTACATTCTGAATTTTCTTAATGACTTACGGTCGTTTAAATATCCACTTAATATCTAGTTAGATACATAGAGCTTAGGAATAACAATGGTTTCTGCACACCCACTTTGTATATGTATTTTACTCATTTGGCATAGGTAAGTAAGTACTATAAAGTTAGTGGTAGTACCTACTTTATAACTCATGTCATCTATCAGAATCGTTTCTACTTCTACTAGCTCTCTACTGTTGCTCGAATATCGTTTTGGGATACACTATTTGTATGTTGCTGGGGATGTTTATTGCACTAGAGTACTAGGAGTGCATTAGCAGACAAGCGGAGGTCGTTAGTGAGTAATCGCGAGCGGTGGGTGCGCGTGGGCCGCCGCTATCGGCCGCGGCGCAATCTGTGCGGGCGCGCGCCCTGCTGACGTGTTTACGAGACCGCCGCCCGCCCTCTTCCACCATATTGTTTAACAGCCTCGCACGGATTTACGAGACAACGTAACGCGACTGCCATTGTGTACGTCGCACCTCCACACCTACTCGTAGTGACTTTAATTGACATTTAAGAACCTAATGCTAACACCAATCCTCGTATTTCAAATGCGAGCAATTTATTCGTGGAAATTAAATTTTAGGTATTAGTTATTTATACACTATGGGTAAATATTTTTAATTCTGGCTCGATGTATTTTGTAAGGAATCTTTTGTTTAATAAGGTAGGTAATGTAAGGCTTTTAGAGTTTAAGCCAATCTACCAGAATTACTTTATTTATCGAACTAAGATCAAAACTTTATTGACACTTTTTATATTAAGTACCCGACAACTTTACAGGATGTTTTATTTTAGAGCCGTTAAAAAAATCACAGAGAATTCTGTTGGGCCAATGAGGCGTAGTGTATGCAAATCTGTCAAAAGAAATAAACGGGGAAGCGAAGAAGCTGTACGGCGCTGAAACGGCCGTTGGACACGCGATACAAGAAAACATGTACGTAATCGGAGAAGGCATTGTGTAGAAGCGCAGTGCGTTGCGGCTCCCGCCGGCCGCCCGCGCCGCTCCCCGCGCCGCCGCTCCCTCCGCGCTTTCACACGCCTGCGCACTGCGCACAGGTGTCCGGTATCGCCCTTGACGCTGCTCCCAAGTTCGTTTTGTGCATTTGTGATGCATACATGTATATCAGTACTAATTTTAATTTACTATCTACTGTTCACTCTTTACAGTTATAGGCAGGCAAATTACAGCGTAAATGTACCTATACCTAAGTACGACATTATTGGTATTCGGTACGCTGACAATTACTTTTTTTGTGCACGTTAAATCGTTTATTTAATAGTTATTTTAATTTACGTAAAAACAATTGCATATTATAATTTAGTAATGTTTTATCATTAAAATTGGCCCTGATTTTTTTCTACACGTCTAAGCCTCATAATCCATTTTCCTTCATGTCTGTTAAACGTCGTTTCTTTGTGCTTAGACAATATTTAATTCTACATAATAACATCAACAAAGTAAAAAATAAAACTTGACTAACATCGAGATAAGCTAAAACCTTGACATTAAACTTGGCCCGGCCGCGCGAATTAATGGCTTCCATGTTTTTATTTTCCTTGAGATTAAATTTATAGACTCTGCTTGTGGCCAGCGTCACTCATTACAAATGCTACGAGTCTTAAGTAATGTTAGAATGTATAAAGTGTCATATATCAGCGCTGTTTACTTGAACAAGCGAGTCGGGCGATTATTAACCAGGCATTCCATCGATGACGCAAGCCTCTATTCGGTCAATCTACGGATAAATAAATATAACAAATTAAAAAAACCCTATAGTCGGTTTTATAAGTGATACGTGTTTTTTGTTGTATCCGACCGTCCTGAAATATCAAACCATATGTTTGCGGTTTTATGGCTACCCGATTATTACTAAGTAAAGTGAGAAAAGCCAACGGCGCTATCAAAGAAAATAAATTTCATAGGTTAAAGGCATAGAGCGGGGCGCGGGGGAGGGCAGCAGAGGCTCATCGCGCAATTAACATGCTAATGAACGCGCTCCCTGATATCATCGCGATAATTATGTCCGCGCGCGACTATATTGTACACTTGCTTACAATTCTACTCGTCGTATTAAACCATTCTGATATCATACAATCAATGTTTAAAATTTACTGCCACCTCGCCGACAGCTGCTCGGACGTCGTTAATAGAACAGAGATTTCTCACGAATTTTTACGATTTCCTGTTACTCAGCGCTGGACTTTACGAAGCTCGGATATCTCTATTACATGGTTTTATTTAACATGGCTTCATAGAAACCATGCGTTCAGTGTATATCTCTAATTTACTCGAAGTGGAATGTGTCATTATAAGTATGCGTAATGTGTAATATGAAGCGAGGAGGACGATCAGCGGGGAGGATGCTAGCAGCTAGATGGCGGCGCCACCGATGTTTATTTTTAGTCGGGGCGATTGATAGGTTCGTCGGTCGGTGTGGGCCGCGGACGATGTGCGCGTTATTTATGCAAATGTCCTAACGACACATAATGGTGGGTAGCGGGGTGCGCGGGAGCGTCTCAGCGGCTATCTGCCTGCAGCACGGTAATTAGGTCCTGCGTGCCGAGCGAGCGCCGCCGCCGCCGCCTTCGCCGCACGCAACTTCGCCGGCATGTTTCTGTGTCGCCTCGAGCACGACCAACCTTGTTTTTATGTAGTGAATATCGTGTCTCGAGCCTCTGTATGAGCTACCGTCTGACTATTACACTTTGGCAAAATCTCCACTTCTTTGTTTATCTACTGAATTACAAATACATAACCTACATGGTATCCACCTATTAAATTATTTCACAACATGCGAGGTATCAATCTACTATTTTATTTCCTAATTAATTTAAGCATTAATTAATTACCAGCATCCAATATTCGTTGCTTGACAGAATGCTGTCTGCCGTGCCAAAACTGCCAGGCTTTAATTTCGTCTTCTGGTGATTTTTCTTCCCGGAACATCAACATGACGACACTCTGTAACAAAATATTTTTTTTAAAGCATCCCATAAAATGGTAAATGAGACACCCACGCTTATATACATAGAAGACGGAAAACGACTAATGGACGACGACAATGTGTTCCACTTAAATAAAAATAAAGAACGATATGAAATAATTAAAAATTACATTGAATTAGATCTCTCTTATGTGTCATCTAAAATCTTTTATTGGTTTCATTATGCGTATCAAGTGAAAAATATGTTGTTAGGACGATTTCTATGGACGAGTTAGAAAATAAAGTGAAAAAGAAGTCGCTTGCACCAAGCTCGGTGGCCGGCTCGACCATATAGGGCTAACGACGAGAAAGCACCTCCGATCGTCGCGTCTGATTGATGGACACTGCGTCGCTTGACGACGCGGACGGCCGCGCCCTGTGCTCGTACTACCGAAACATATGACAGTCGGTTAAAACACCAATAATTCGGCCACCACCTACCTAACCCTTCATTTCTCTAATTTTCATTAAATTTTCTCAGTTCAAATCAATAATAGATTGCGTCAATACGTGAAACGTTAGGGTTTTGTACCTAAGGGGTAAATCCGAAACGTACAAAAACACTTGAAATGTTCACAGAATATGTTAATTTATAAGTACCTACATATAGCATTAATCTTTGAAGGAGAAATGACAGCGAATTAAGATCAATGTTCTTAGAAAACACCGAAATATCTATCTCTCTTTTACTTTCTTGTTTAAAACAAGAAATATACTGATTGATTTTTAATTAAACTATATTTTCTACTAAAACTGTTTAGGTTCACTATGTAACTAAATTAAAGAAAAATACACAATGATTTTTATTGCAAAAAGGTGTAAGAATAAAAGCTTATTCGAATCAAAACCAAACGTGCGAATAACAGGAAAAGAATGCCACTTCGGAAAGGCAATCAGCAATACCATAATCCTCGTAGTGCAATGAATTCAATGAAATAGCAAGGACTCTCTCTTACAATGTTGTTGACTAGTAATAAAAACGATGTTTTACTGTGAATGTATAAAATGTATAATTTGTATTGGAGGAGCTCAGGACTTCTATTTCCGCGATACAGGCTTTCTCCAGACATTGGTGGCAGTCAACGGCACCGAATAGGTAGGTACATCTAATTAATATTAGTATGACAGAAACGCTGCACACAACTTCTAAGAAAAGGTATATTCATAAATATGAAAATTTACAGCTTTATTAGAATAATATACTAGGAAGATGTAGGTAAGTATATGTAAAAATACATAATGCATACGTAACTGTAAAAATCTAACGCTCGCTCCATTCCGATACCAGAGACATCCGTAAGAACGAGGTTTATTAGTTTAATAAGTTATTTAAATTTAAATATGCTATTTTTTATACGTTAAACATTTCTTTAACTGTTTGTCATAAATGGAGACAACTTATTTATTAATTGCGTAGGAACAAATGATTCATAAACATTTAGCAAGTAATTTAGAGTCCAACTGCTAATGGTTTACGTAATTTAATGCCTATTTTAAAGTTGCAATTGATAGCGGACAATGTAGCCATTATTGTGTCATGACAAAGATACATTGTTATAAATATCTAAATTACGCAAGATATCAAAGATAAGGCTGTGTTTTGATTTCAGTTAAGAATGTTTCTAGTTATAGGTATTAACCACTAGCTGTTCACAGCAGTTTCGCCCGCGTAGCTTTTAAAATAAAATGAATAAAAGGTTGTAGGTTACGAATTTTCTAAAACGTAAGAATTGGTATTACATACATTTATAATATGCAGTACAAAATAATAAAATTGAATTTTACGTAGGTCACAAAAATAGAATCTTCAATAAAGGGAATGAGATTGCGAGACACTATATTATTATAATCAATAAGGGTTTTCCGATTTTTTATTGTTAAAAACTAAATTTCCACAAATTTTGTTACCTAGTAATCTTCTGATAAATAAATTCTGCGTGGTATGTTAAGAGATTAGGTTGCTTTACAAAACAAAATTGAGGTCTGTTTATTATTCGCAGCCATTTTTGAAGTCCATTAAAGGTGATGTGACGTAATTTAAAACCTGATGCGTGAACATTACGTTTAAGTAGATTTTATCACAAACTTAATTTCTGACGTAATTTTATTTACATGTTTCTGGTATCTACATAATACTATCTATATAATCTAAATGATTTAATACGTAAAACAAATAAATAGCTATTAAATATATAGAACATATTTATATTATGTTCCATGTATTCGTATATTGCTAAATAAATCTCATTCATCATCGACACGTCACTATCCCAATACTGGGCACGGGTCTCCTTTCAAATATGAGAGGAATTTATAATATAGTCTATTACACTGGACAAGTCTTTGTTGGTTGGAGCCTTTATAGAACTTTATACAACACTCAGGCATTCAGTTTTATCACAATGTATTCCTTCGCCGAAGGGCTAGTGATAATTAAGTTAGAGGTGCGTGAGGAGTCAAACCCGGAACGGTAGGGAATAATTCAACCACTAGGCTATCACTGCTCATAACACTTAGATGTAAAGTAAAGGTATTTTTTTCTAAATTTAGTGATATGTGTCAATGTCTCTACAATGAGTTTGTTTCACAACAGTTTCACCTTCTCGGACCACTTACTTTCGGGCCGTCAATTAATTAATCGAGTATATCGACATTCGACCCGATTTCAGGAGCCCGAGTTCGGTTGACAATCTGAGTTATCTGATTAAGCACGCTTTCTCTCGCACCGTGTGTCACACACGTAGCCGCCCGCCGCCTATATTATACGAGTACGTACCTACCGGTAGATAGGTATGTGTTGTGCCCATGCGTCGCCGCCCGATTACACTCTGTCAACCTCTCCACATTCGTTTCATCATTCTATTTAAATAAATCAGCATTTGTTATACATATTCCAAATATATCAGCGCAATCGGCAGTTATTTAAAAATTAGTGAGACAACTCCCAAGAAATCATTAATCACACTACTTAGGACCTCGGATGAAAAATTGTTTTCAAAAACAATCCATTAACATTACCGAACATATTTTCAATTTATATATTAGGTATGTTATTATTTTAAATTTCATGATGATTAAGCTTGATGTAAATTAAGTTGGTGTCAAAAATGCACTTAAGAATAAATAGGTATATATTATTATGTATATTGTCTGAACGTTAAATTTACTTTACATATCCGTTAAAATTACTTTACAGGCACAAAAAGAAACAGTAATCATAAATTTAAATCGTAAGTATGGTATACTGTTTTAAGACAAATGATGTAATTAGGTGCTACGTTTGTGCGTGTTCTCGCATTATTTCCATATTGAATTCAATTTCTCTTCAATGTCCTAATCATCGGTGTTTTGTACAAACAATGCTTCACGTACATATAGATTTATGTGAAACGTTAGAATTATATAGTAATAAGACTTAACTTGTATTTCAATGTAATAGACAATACCTACCAATACAGTGATTAATGATAACGTAATTAACTTCGCTCTGTTTTATACAATGTTATTTGTCACATGAGCAGGTAAAACAAGTCCTGCGGAAGACTTTGTATTTCACACATAATATTGCGTTCCGCTTTTATGAATATCAGTGCAAGTAGTGCGTGAAAATAATTAGCGTAACCGCGTTATGTGCGTTCGCATCATCTGTTTATCTACGGGTTCATAACGATGCGTGCAAATAGTTAAGTAACTTTATTATGCAGCGACACGAACACTGCTCAATGTTCGATGCTCGAGTTTTCTGCGTCTGTTGCTTTTTGTCCGTCTCGACTATTTCCTCGTTAGCCGCTGGGCGCGGCGCCCATCCATCAGTTGCTATCTACTTTATGACAATTATTTATGTTCACTGCGTGGCAAAACTATTTCGCTTACCGTTGAGCTTTATCGATAGCGCAGAAGTAATGTCCTGCCGTCTCGATACGCTATATCTGATACGGATACGTCTGTTTGTTAAGTGCGCTAGTTGTTTGTGCTAGTTGTTTTAACGCCTAGGTTATTTGCTACGAATGTTCTCCGCAGTGAATGTCGGTTTCGACATAAATTCTGAGCGGAACTGTGGGTGTAACTGCCGTGCAGTTGCTTACAGTCTACGTGGCGCTATTTATTTTACATCAAGTAAAATATATTATCAATGAGCTTTTTTGTTCTGTAAGTAAACCGAGGAGAACGTTTCTTATTTACTAGGAAGTAAACGTTTTATTGTAATTTATACATTTATTTATCACGCGTTTTGTTGTAAGTTATACATCTATATACCTCAGAAAGAGAGCACATAAAAGTAGGTAGGTACGTAAAGAAAGTTTTTCACACTATATGTATTTACGCAGACCATCAGTCCTCATGGGTATGCGCCTTTACGTATGATCTCAGATAGGACTTCCCTCCTATTCGAGGTTGGTCTTAAAAATAAAAATTTATACATAGTAAGAAAAAATACTCATAAGTTCCTAATGTCATAAGCAAAAATGATAACCAACTTCAAATTGGAGACTGTATTCTCCTGTACTCTAATTTATTTTGGAGTCTGTGTCATTGTTCTTTCTATAGCATACCATAAATAAATCATCTACATAGATAACACAACTCGGCAGAATTATATAAGAACAGAAAAAAATACAATAAGAAGAAAGTTACTGCTTATCTCCGCCTTTTTGAAGTCGGTAAAAATACTATAACCTTATTCTGAGATTAGATCAAACTGTTGCAACTACCACGATTGACAATTGACCACGTTATCGGAGAGGGGCAATTACGGTAGAGCCATGATGGAATCGGAGCAAATCCCGCGATCCGTCCACCGTCGGATTAACATCCGAAGTCGCGTTGTAACACTAATCTGCTTAAATGTCGAAAGGAAATGTCAGATTGTAAAGTGCAGGGCTTTGAAGCGAGCGTGATGCGGCTTAACCACCGCACCTACCGCTAACACCGCAGCTTTCTTGATCTTGCTTTTTCGGTAATACTCGTAGCTATACGCAATAGAGATACCTTCGTAAAACAAATAAAAAAGAAATTCATTTGCTTGTTATAACAATGGACTCCGAAAACATATTTGATAACTTTTAGTTATAATAAATAAATTTAAACATTGGTAAGTGTATTATAAAATGTATAAGACTTACAAAAATAACCTAATAAAAAATTTTACAGTTCAATGAAAATATTAATGGAATTATAATGTAATGGTCCGGGTCCAAGTCATGACGCCGTTGCATAATTGAACCTTAGATCTCCTAATGTCGTTGATTGCAAGCAGTTGTCCGCCGCCGATGCTATCAAGGATTGACGCTAAATACGCGCGCGCCGTGACAGCTCCAATACCGAAACAATGACGAACTGCGCATTGCGTAACGCCATTTACGTCCAGCTTTACTGTCACTCAATGCTCGAATTAAAACCAAGTGAAAGTTCATTTAAATATCTCAAATGTCTTCTGATTAGAATTCGTAAGCTCATAATTTAAACAGAAATCATTCGAGCTTTGCAAGTATTGCGATCAATTAGATATTTCAGCGATTACATGAACATTACCAAATAATACGTAATATTTCGAAAGCGTAATAGTTATCGAATAGAGTTACGCGAACCTGAAATCGAACGTGGAAAATTCATGCTCCGCGAAGCGCGCACGTTCCTCTTCAAGACGCGTTGCCAGTGCCAGATAAATGTGTCTTCATTCATCCGTACATGAAGAAATCATTGTAATGATTTTGACAATTATGACAACAATTTAGGTTGATAATATACCAAAATAAAAATGCCAAAGATTTTATTTGGCAAAAAAACTAAAACGATGAAAATCCAATTACGAGTACCTACATTAAATTCACATAAATTACTCTCAAAAATTAAGGAAGTTATAAAAAGTACATTATATTGACGTTCTTTCGCAGTTGACAAATAAACTAAAGTATGCCGATAAAGGCGTTTTAATGTTTTTGTAAGTTATGAGTATGTTATGAGATTATTTATTTCATAACAATTAATGTTTGAGTAGTTACATATCAAATTAAGTGTAGTTTTTTCTTTTGAAATTACTTAGGTACTTACCGTCATGTCTACGTGACTGAAGTATAGCCTAAATGAGATGTAAAAATTGTACGTAGAAAATTTGTAGGTATAAATACTGTACCTACCTAGTAATTTTAACCATCATCAATGTATTTTATTCTGTGTCAAATATATAGGTAAGTACGTCCTGGATTTTGTTTCCTATTTGGTTTCTTTAACAAATAACTTTATTTACATTTAATAAAAAAATATATTTGAGTTGCTCAAAAAACTTACAACGATACAACGAAGTTTCGGTTGCATAATTCAGCGATTTATAATCATTAGTGTATTTCTGAGACAAGACGAAATACAGGCGCAGGGTGAGCGGAGCGGAGCGACCGCGCACAAGGGTGCAAGCTAAATTGAGATATCTCAACACGTGATTGATTGCCAACATGATTGGCATCTTACGACTATCAACTGCGGTTATGCAAATTTTTGTATCATTCTATCAGCATGTATTGTTACAGTATTTTTTCTTGTCAAGTTGAATTCAAAAATATCATTCCACCCGAATGCTCTGTGTGAGAAATATTCGATCTGTCTCATATGACAGCCCTTCACTGATCGACGTCGACGCTCGACGCGCGACGGTGGAAAGGTGCGCTTCGGTAGGAACTGTGCGCTCTGAATGCCGACCGTTATAATCCCTCATCGAGCGTAACATGTTGAGTGTAAAAGGAATCATTAATGATATCCTTAAAAAGGCAAACCGGAGCAATCATTAAAATCGTAAAATATTGCAAAAAGAAAATAAAAACATCGACGTATCTCGTTACGCGAGTAACCGTTGCTACGAAAGTGAACACAATGATGTCAGTGTAGCGATAAAAACTAGAGCAAAAAATATCCTAAATAAGCGAGCAAGCTTAAAACACGCGAGATACTATTTAATCGCCACTAACTGCTATCGATACTCTATAAACAATTGAAGAAAATAACACAACTGTTACTCATATAGATATAACTAGATCAGGCATATTTTTTGCTTTATTGTGAGTCAATGTAAACAATTTCCATGTCGTGGTTTTACTTGTGAACAACAAGCTACACAGCGCCACGCTGCAGCAGAAACAAGCGGAAGTTTATTAGTGGCGCTTAAAAGGCATTACATGACATTTATATGTAAATTATTTTAAACCGTAATTAATGTATTTACCTATACCTACTGTTTAATGCGTTTTCACGTTTTATTAGTATAAAACCTACTTGTGATATTTGTATAAATAAGTATACCTACCTACCTATAAACTATAAAATAATTTATTTATTGCTTATTGCTATTGCTTGTCTCCTGTTAAAGATAAAAAGGATTTAGGTTCTATTTCACCACGTTGGCCACGTATTCGAACTAAATCTACATATATTGGGAAAACAGCTTAAAGACACTAAAATAGGAATTACCGCATGCAGACTCGCGGGCAACAGAGTATTAAATAAGTTGGTACCAATGGCGAAGGGTGGGTCATTGGTAGGTATATGATAATTCTTATAAAAAATCTAATAAACGAATAATCTAATAAAAAAAGAAACACAACCCTTTACATGCAGAATATCATTCACTCAAAGTGCTTTGTGTGCGCGATGATTAATTGCTGTATTTTGGTCCTGATCGATTAACTTTTGTACCTTAAGTTTGTACAAAATGCTTCCCGTATATTATAATCCCTTCGGCCAGCTTTTTTTAATCTGATTTTAAATTCCAATTTGTCAAACCGAATAGAAATGCAAATAGATACACTCTGGAATTCGTTCTGCGTGGAAAGGTGTAGGTAAGTATGTCTTCAGAGTTACCAACAATCAAATTTTAATATTAAGAAATGTGCACCTTTTTAATATTAAAAATATGATATAAGTAAACGTTCTTAATTAATTATTAATTTCGCCCTCGTAAAGTATTCCTCAAACGATCAATTGATATTGAATTTGATATCTTCTATACTATAATAAAACTCTAGAAATATTTTTTCTGTACATTAAATATTTTTTCGAAATTTTTACTCGGGGGGGCTTTATTAACGATATAGAAGCCAAAAATATATTTTT
>DWAV01000138.1:0-27547 GCA_018231305.1 Noctuana lactifera
GTAAAAATTTCGAAAAAATATTTAATGTACAGAAAAAATATTTCTACAGTCTTATTATAGTATAGATTATGTTTGCATTCTTTTAAATTCTAATTGAGCAACTATCGCGACAAGGGCAATTTCAAAGCAATTAAACAGATTTCAGCGCGAAAACAGTACCTACCTAACTTGTCACTTCTGTCCCTTTCTTGTAAAACAAACGTTAGTCTTGTTCCCATTTGAATAGAATTTGCTCGAATCGCCGTGTTCGACCCTGGCGCCTAAGAAAGCTAATCAATTATTTAGAAGCCTTTCAACGGCCAGGGCGGTATTCTGAAGCCAAATCTTGGGAACATTTCAACGCTACTAAAATATTACGGCGTCTGAAAAGGTTTTTTGGTCTATTAATATAATACTTGTTGGTAATGTTGGTAGATAATTACGTATGATTAATAACTTGTATAAATATATAATTTTGCCTTTCAAAATTACTTCGAGTCAGCTTTTTATAGTATTAGGTAAGTTTAAAACTTACAAGTTCATAGTGAAAACCCCATACAATAGATAAGTATAAATTCCTTTACATGTGTTTGTCTGTTGCAATTTTTATTTGTTCGACTGGACTCCTGGATGGTTTAGATTTACATTTGGACCCGGTAGATGACGCTGCCACCCAATTTTAAATATTTTTTATTATGTTTGGACAGAACAACATATCGATCGGGTCAGTTGACATATTTTAATAAAAGAGACACGACGATAGAATTTTTCTTTTTATTTCATTTCATAACTAACGACTGACAAACTTTACATCA
The DNA here is from genome assembly GCA_018231305.1 of Noctuana lactifera. NCBI lineage: Eukaryota > Metazoa > Arthropoda > Insecta > Lepidoptera > Hesperiidae > Noctuana > Noctuana lactifera. The sequence continues at coordinate 795 of DWAV01000138.1, forward strand.
GTTAAGGTATGTCTAAAATAACATCTTCGTACGTGCAAATTAGTTTCCTAGATACCTCTCTGTGTCTCTGTCCTTCGAAGACATCCTTGCCGCTGCACCGCGATGGAAATTGCTAGTCTGAATAAATTTCAATCAATTATAAGGGAGAGGTGTACGATAGTTCCTCAACATAATGCCCAGGCTGATCTCTTTGAATATTCAATCGCCATCTTTGATGTCTTCACTTCATGAATTCTCGGCAAACCAGCTCCTAGCTAAGTTCTCGACATTTGGTGACTTGATATTGACATCTAATTAACTTAAATTATTAAATAAAAATAAAATAGGTAATCACATTTATTTGATTTAACGTTTAAGATTACATAACATAACATAAACATGCGTTTTAGTTCTTCTAATTGACTTAAATAAAGTAGTAAAGTAGTCAGGAAGTAAATAAAGTTAAAGATAAGACATAAATAGGTATATGGTTCACTTTCTGCTTAGGTATGTATGATCCACTGTTCTCGTAATAACAATAAAACCCCATACCGAAAACAGTTTCCAATGTATTGTTGTAGGTACTTACGTGTTATTACCGATTTTAATACATTTCCTTACATCCGATTACCCTTTCCAATCGGCCATTAATAACTACCTATCGCACAGTTGTTTGTAGTTGGTAATTCATCTAATCTCTTGCGAAACTTGCGAATATGGCTCGATAAATCAAGGGGATAGTGCTGAGGCATCGTTTCTTATTAACCATTGTCTCGAATCGAGTGGGTAATTAAACGTTTGGGGCGATAACCATTATGGCCCGACCGGCTAGACCCCGCCAACAATATTGATCTAATAAATTACTCCTATCTATACCTATCTTACGTGGATCGCAAAGCTTAGGTAAACGGTTACGGTTGTACTAATCTTTCGTGTATTTGATATTTTGGATACGAAATATATTTTGGAATATACAAGTAGGTAGGTACCAATATCTCCTAACAACGTCAGCTGGGAGTCTGGAAGAAATAGCTTCCTCGCTGTTTTAGGGATAGTACCTACCCCCGATTTTATATTGTCTTGTTTCTATGTTAGGCAATAAAGAATAGATAGGTATTATTTACCTACATATTTGCCTAATATGTTAAGACAAGTTAATAAGTGTTTTGCACTGCTGGTCAAAAAACGATCGGTGTAAGAGTAGGTAAAAAAATTTCAAGTATGTTTTTCCAATTTGAAATTAAATATAGTTTAAATAAGTAGTCAAAATAATTTCTCGTCTTACAATTCACCAAAAAATACAATAAGGTTCAAGCAAAATTTTAGGCGTCCAATGGCTTCCATATTCTTGGCTATTAAAATTTCAAGACGTTAAACTTAAACATTCCGCCAAGGAATGCAGTGTAGGCAACCCTCAGGAATGCAGTGCTGTGAACGGGTTAATAAATTCACTGCATACCTACTACTGGTAAATCTTTAGATATTAAAAGGGCTTACGATATAGTCCACCGCGATGGCCAAGTGTTGATTGGTGGACTTCATATGCCTTTTGAGAACTTTAAGGAAAACCCTGTACGCAAGTTTTTTACGATGTTTACCTTCAATGATAATTCATATACGCACGTCGCACACACTATTGAAAAAATTAGAAACACGTGCTGAGAACGAACCGAGACCCACGGAAACGGTAGTTTTGCTACTAGGCTATCACTGCTTATATTGTTTATTAAAAAAGAATAAACCCTCAAAGACGTTAATTATTATGTGTATTTTTTAAATAACTCACTCTTTTACGAGACTTTAATCAGAATTTACAAGTTAACTAACGCCTTGGAAAATACGGACATTTGCATACGTTATACAATGTCTACTAGTCTTAAGGCCGGCCGCGTTAAGGACTCTAATTGTTTTACGTAAATACCGGACCGCTGGCCGACGGTCATTACATCCCCTATCGTGTTTTGGTTACCACCTACCGTTTCATTTAGGGTTGTCAGAGACTATAATAAACGTACGCTTCGCGAAAAATAAAAGTAAATCACGAAACACGTATAAAATGCAACCGTTTAAAAGTTTAAGTAAAAAATGATGCCTTCGGCAAAAAAAATATACATTTAAAAAAATCTTCACTTAGGTACCAGTTTTCATTTTGCTCAATAGATGGCGCTGTACATGAGATATGTATTTTTTAAATTGTATAACACGTTAAATATAAAATATCAAAACTAGTTGTTTGTGAGCACGTGTGGCCAGTCTACAATAGGTATGTGTTTACAATTTAAATTAAAAACAACTGAAGCTTTAAGAACTCTTAGGCTATCATTGCTTATTACACTCAAATATACATGAGGTATTTAGGTCTATATCACGACAATTTCATCTTCTGTACTTTTATTGGACTTTCTTATTCGAATGCTCCCCTTGTCCTAATAAAAACAAAGTCGTTATCGTCAAATAAAAATCTGCGTCCCTTCAGTACCTATGCCTTATCAATCCGCTTAATCTCACGAACACTGACAAGAACTACAATAGTATCTTACAGGTTTGTCTTTGGGATACGATTAAGTCTCCATTCTTTTGTTAGTACCTACCATAGAGATTATAATATAAACTATAGAAGAAAATGAACAAGATAAGTTTAAGAAAATGTTTAAATTCAATTTGATAGGTTATGACTATGAGTACGAAAGCAAAATAGTTTCAATTCAATCAAAACTTACCTAGATTTTGTTAGTCATTTATAAATCTGCAATTTTTTTTAATGGGCGTTAACTTAAATGGGCCTTAATAGTAATACTTTTACCTTTTTCTATTTCGTACGCCTTAAATATTTTTACGGTACGAATTTATACGAAGTTGGTTCTTTACCAAGCACTTTATCCATTAGTAAGTAAAATATGTAGGTACAAAGAAATTAAATAGCAAAAGAACACCGTCACAACTTAATGCTACGTACTTAACATAGCGACAACCCTAGCTATTTCTGAAACTCAATGTAATACGGCTCAGATTAAATGCGTCAAAGTTTCTAATGCTCCAAAAGCGAATTGAAGTTGGCTCTAACGGTTTATTCATCGGTTTATAATAGTATTATCTCGATGTCCGGCTCGATTATGAGGTGTTTTCGTTTCCGTCACTTTTGTGACTAGAATATACCTAAATTAATATTTGATGTCCTTAAAGATAGGGAGAGTTTTTAAACCTAATTTGTGCTTGAGTCAATAGTTTTTTGTTTATTATGGCGAGATCTTACGTCTAGTCCTAAATGTTATCAATCAAAATGAGTATCTATCTATGCTTATACAACATTGATAAGTTATCAGTAATTCGTTGTATCATATTAGGTACCTACTTGTATTTCAAAATTCCCGGTCGGATAGATGTATGTGTAGCGAAACGTTAAGCACAAATATAGTTCTTTTCTACTGTCAAGCGATTCTTTGGTCCACAGAGCAGAATTATTAATGCTTGATTTCTTGGCGCACAATGATAATTTAAAATAACGTTCCAAGTAAAAAATACGTAGACTCATACAGGCTAAACAATTATAGAGGATTATTTATCAAAGGGAAAAATGTTTTATGTCAGTGTTTCGTAATTGAAAGCGGTAGGTATACATATATTCGAGGATAGGTCTTCAAAACAGTTCTCAACTCGGCAAATTAAGCTAGATCAAAACGTACCTCTTGGCCGAGGAACGAACTGCAGTGCGGGGGGATAGAGGGGGAAGCATTAATGGAATCACGCCGCGGTCACTCCGAGTGGTGGCTGGATAGCAGCTGATTTTAAAGGATTGCCGGGAATTTGTACAGCTAAAGTATATGTGCCCGGTGGAACTTTGAAATGCTTTTGCGCTGTAGCTTAACTTGATTTTGAGCTTGAGGATTCTACTTTGAGCAACGGTATTGAAATCTGAATGTTTACTTAGACGTATCTGTTTATTTAGTTACAATTAAACGGATTCGAATGGTTTTAATAAATACATATTTTGATATTTTCGTAATCGCATACGTAATATACTTAAGTGCGTACCACGATTAAAAAGAAAACATTTATAATACACATCATTAGTATAATAAAATGATATAAAAAAAAGTATAGGTACATAAGTCCTATTACCCGTTATAATATAATACCTTCGGGCCAATCTATGTCATTATGAAAAAGATAACAGAGCTCAAGTGTAGAAAAGCAATTCTCTACATTAAAGTGCATCGATTCAAACCGTTCGAGTTCAAAAAAGGAAACAGAATTTTTACAACAGAACAAAGTTTGGAACGCAATTTGCTGGCGAGCGGGCGAGTCCAAATCAAACACATGGCCCCTTTGAGAGCATATCGATGTGAGCCAAAACTTTGTGCCATATATTATAATATTTGAATGCTGTACAAGTAATCGTGAGTATGAGTTTTTATTTCAATATTATAGACATTGCTGTCCACTGTATCTTCCTGCAGAGGCATTTCCACGTACCTACTTCGATTTAAAAACTAAGCGAAGTTGCAATTTTAAAGTAGTTATATTATCTATAAAATATCTGATCGATCTGTGCTTTGGTACACTGAATTAGGTACTATAGTGTTTTGGGATAGGTAAATTATTAAATTATATTCTGATTTTTCAGACGTTAATTACAGGACAGAATATTGAGGTTTAGATATAGAAATACGAGTAATATTATCTTAGTAAAGTCATCGTATTAATAACTGTTATATTTCTTGTCGCATACGAATATGGTATGAAAATTGCGGTTCGTATGTGACGTGTTCGTTAGAAAACTTGCTTTGGCAAGAGAGTGCGGACTAACTCATTTCATTCATCGTCTTAAACTACGCTCGTCACGTTTTGATACTTGATTAAATTTATATTCTACCCCTTAAAAGTTTACATTCCGCACATTATTTAGTATCTAACCATCGTGTAAGTGTGTTCTCAACCTGATATCGGTTTATGAATACCACTCTTTAGTGTAAGACCCTTTGATTCAATGGCAGTAATGTAATAAATTATTTTAGTTTATGAGCTTATGGAGTGATGTGATAACAGTATTAATGGCAATTATAGTAGCGATCCTAACAGGTTCCTTTATTCGTACTTTGTTGGAAAGGAATTTACAGGATATAAGGAAAAATTTGCGAAATCTATTAGATTCTAAAATAGATTCGTTACTTATCGGTTAGATACGAGAATATAAATGTTATCTTTACAATTTGTCGACATAGTGATTCTTGAACCAGAGTGTTAAAATAATGTTTAAAAGATGTAAACCCTTTGGTCGCGGTATATTCGTAATTTAACATCAGTCGACGTATAACAGTGCAAGATGTCCGCGGCGGCGGCGGCCCTCGAATATGACATATCTGGGGCCGCCGCAAGTGTGCCAGAACTTGGGCTGCGGCCGGCGCACATGTACTGCACAGTACGCGAACTTCTGTATTGCAAAGTCGCCCCGGGCCTATCCACAGACTACATAGCTAATAGAATTGTCTAATGCTATGGGTTATGTAATGCTGGGTTTTTCGTACCTAATTTATTGTCAGTTAAGCGCATTTCTTATTCCGTTTGTATAAAATACTAGCTGGTGCCCGCGACTTCGTCTGCGCTGGATTAGTATTTCAAGAAATTCACACAATATCTTTATAAATTGTAGCCCTATGTGTTATTCTGATGTATAAACTATATTATTGTAAAGTTTCATAACAATCCAATGTTACTTAAATTTTTGCTGGATCATTTTAGTGTGGTAATTACGAATACATTAGCTTTAAGGTTTCTAGTTGCTAAACTTTTATGGTGTTGCCGTCATATAATTTCTAGCACCTTCTGCTTGATTATTTGATCTGTAGGCATATCCCTCTCTGAAATTATTAGCGGCGATTCGAGACATGACTATTTACTTACGAAAGATGTCTCTCGTGGAGGTGTTTGTCCCTACGGCGTATTGCGACCTTTTATGAACCGACCTCAAAATAATGTTATTAAAACTCGAATGTTACATTTTATAACATTAAAAATGTTATAGAATAATATTTATTATTAGTTTCAGAAATTATTAACTATTAAGATTATTTGCTGTAATTTGCGTAGGTATTGTTACTGTTTTCTTTTGTTTTAACTTTTGTACCTACAAGCGGTATAAGTACCTAAAGGCGGAATTAAAACTGTAAGTATACAACATAGTATCATACTTAGTACGCTATAAAATAAACTTTGTATTCATCTTAAATCTTAACCAAAAAAGGCTTCACTATTTTTCGAGTTTGACGCATTGCATTTCTGTCACGTCAGAGCCCCCGCTCAATTTTCAATAGCAAACATTTGTCCGCCAAGTTCGGTTCTCAAATCAAATTTAAAATATGGATATTTTTATGTAGATTCAACCCTCGGACCCATGTGGGTGACAAGTGTGGCGAAGTGTATTGCTTGAGGCATTTTGCATTGTGTCGAGATGGTGGACCTATTCAATCTTTCTTTCGCCTTTCAATAAACTGAGCCTGCTTGGAATTGAAATATTAGTATGCTGAGTAAAAACGTACCGTTGAATATATTTTGAACGAATGAAATACTTTGTTGGTTTTCTTTTCTCTCATAAAATTTGCATTTAAAATAATTAATAGGTACATATAGATACCTTTTCAGAAAATAATGTTAATTGAGACCGATTGTGATATTCAAAGTGATAGTGAAAGAAAGAAATAAATAGGACGCTAAGGCGAAGGAGGGGACTGACTTATAACAAAGTAGAAGTAGCTATGCTGCTGTAGGTACCTACGTTATTTGTTTGTGTATCTTGACATACCTACCTAATAATAATCTTAGAAACTTTGTTACTTTGGAACGAATACAAAAGTTTGTGCGTATCGGCGCCCTCTAGGAAGGACCAATGATTCGAATTTATGCTTTATGCAGTGGAAAATGATAAATTTATGTGCGTCCAGTTCCTGTCTCAATACATTTCGACGTCTCGGGAGGAAAAGTCTTGATTTTTTATGGTTACTGCGGCACGTTTGCATAATTTATTGTGCTATCTGAATTTCTCATTTCGCTACAAGGACATCGTTTTGGTTATAATACGGAGCAATGGCACCTTTTGGTCTAATAAATACGTTGATGTCACAAAGTTTTCTTTGCAAATATCTAGGTGCTTAATGTGCTTATGCTTAATGTTTACGTAACACAGTTCCACGCCTCATTGAAGGAATCATCACTAAGAAACTATCAATTACCATTAAAAATTACCATAGCATTTGTAATGAATAGTATATTTTAAGCATTATAACGATAACGATCATTATGTTAGACAAGCCCTCACTAAGACCATATTTGCTTTTAAATATAAATGCTATTGTGAAATATCACATACGCTAACATAGAAAAAATGTTGTCTTTTGATACAATTTCATCAAAAATATTTAGGTCCAAGGTTTATAAATTGAAACAGTGAAACTTGTTCTTTTATTCTGATATTTCTAAGAAAAGTAAAGATAAACAAATTTCAGTTCGCCGAAGACAGATGGCGAGCCCGATCACGTAGGACGCATGGGCGCGCTTCAACCCTTCTGATAATATCTTTAAAAGTTTCACCCCCACACTCTCCCTGGGGGCTCCAGGATATCTTAAATTTTGCTACCAATCAAATGCTATTGGTATCGCTATTAATATCGTATTCATTGATTTATTTTCTATTATAATCTACGGCTTTATTGTAAAAAGGTAAATATAAAACAGTTTAGTGATATTTATGGTTGCACGAAATAGCTCGGAGGAGACTTCTTATACTTAAACTTTATGTGGAAAACAAGTGTAGATCTGAAGATTATGCAATTAATACTATAATTGCGAAGGTTTCTATATGCGTATGCATGGTTGCTGCTTCTTTACGCTAAAATTGTATAATATTAGAAACACATGTAACACATGTATTCCTTTCCGACTGCACTAACATGTATTACCTAATTTTAAATTTAAATAATCATACAAAACAACTCCATCTTCTCGCGACATTCGTTTCCAGCTGTCCTTTAATTTACATCGAATTCTCGTTTTACACAAAACATTTCTGCTTACAATTTCAAAGCATCGGCATCGCAACGTCTCAATTCGTTTAGCGTATTTAAATTTAATTTCAGTGAAAAGATTATACACCACGGGAAAGGGATGATTGATTTAATTATTCTACTCCTAAGACGTGTCCTCTCTTATAATTACGCTTCATTACTTAAGCATCGCTTTATACTGACTAATTACTTAATAGAAGTAACAAGTTATTTCCATCTCAAAGTTGAACCTTAGAAGAGGAATGTAATCAACATTAAACGGGGTCTGGAAACGAATTTATAGATGAGAAAGTAAATAATGGGATCGAAAGCGCAGAATCAATAAGATTTCCGCGCTTTTAGCGGCTTTCAACCCATCCTTTGTCGAAACCTAGTATCTAAAGGGCTGATCTACTTAGGAAAGTTAGTAAGAAACGAAAAAGTACTTAACCTGGCCCACCGGTATAGAAACTACTACACCACAACGGTTGGCAATATTAAATTATTTTAATATTACTAGGTTGATGTAAAACAATGATGATTTTTATTTGATTTATTTTCTATAATCGCCTTGATATTTACTCGATTTATTTTTGTATAATGTATTTACAGTGCATTTGTATTTATTTATTTTACCCAATAATTTTTTGTGAAAGATTTTTACGCCGAGTCTGTTCGAAAGAATTAACAATACCACTTTTAAATTTCTTTAAAAATTCTACTGTGATTGTTAGTTAATCAATGCTTCTGTATTGTATAATTTTTTTAGTATTGGTCTAAAATAAGTGTTATTAATGTAACTATCTAAGACGATTGCCTTGTTTAATAAGAAACCATCGACACCCGGTATATGTACCTGGTACCTACTTATTTCGACGGGAAATATTTCGCGAAGTTTGTAGTAAATACGTTAATCAAAGAAACCAATGCATTATATCAACTTAAAGTCATCAGTAGAAAAGTGCTACTGTTCTTCCGCGTTGTGGATCATCCCGAAAATAGGTCAGGGGACCCCTGCGCCTGGGGGACGCCCTGATAAAACTTCTGCCAAAACTTTTGTTTCGAGCACCTTCGCAAGCGTATAATGTAACAAAAAGCACCGGCAGAATAGAACCCATTATTTTCGCCGAAAATTTACTCGTCTCTCGTGTTATTCAAGATTAATTTGTTCATAAAGATGTTTATGTTATCTTGAGTTTCGTAAACCACGATGTTTTGCTCTACGCGTTTGCAGTAGATAAACGCGAAAAACGTCATGTCATAGCGTGCAGCTTTCTTAATTGGGAATAAATTTTAATAAGGATTACGAAATAGGAAAAAAAAAAACAGAATTTGAGTTGTTTTTAAAACTACAGGAATAGCGCAAACCTAAAATTCATCTAGTTTATTAATAAACGTTAACGAAAAATCACGGGTAAAGTTGAGAATACAAAATTCTGGCGAAAAATCGACAGGAAGAACAAATAACACAGTTTGTTGCAGGCAATCAGTTACTTTGTATCCGAGCCCAGTGGTCTGCAACGCGCAAATAGGGGACATAAATGTGAATGGATGTTAACGCGTTTTTTACGACCACGCCACGCCGACGTATCGTTTTGTTTGCGTCCGACGATATCTTTATTCTCCGGTTCACCCCACAAAAGTGGAGTTAATAAATTTTTGGCTATTGAACTTTTTATGTCAATATTTAACGTTTTGCTTGGGCTGGAAATTAATTTTGAGTTAATTGCTAAGCCGTGATGGTGGACAGCCACGTAAGCTCAGATAGAGACTGCAGTTTATTGTAATATAAAATTACGTCTAGTTTTAAATGTTTAAAATAATTAAAATGATATAAAAAATGAAACCATTACGATTCTGCATTATACATTATTTATTTATAATATTCAAAGTAAAGAACGAAAAAAAGGATTCTAACAAAGTTCTAATTTCTAACCAAGTGCTCGTATACCCTATTTAAACATACATACTTAAAACATGAATAACATCCAGTATATCTACTTATTAGCTTATTACAATGTAAAAGCTCCTGTGTAAATACACTATGCTAAAAATAATTACACTCGGTAACATAATACATTTTGAGTCTTCTAAAACAAGATTTTGAACGAAAAATTTAATGGAGTTGTTTTTGTGCGTAGATTTACGCTTAGCTTGAATACGGCCCTGGCCCGTGTCAACATTGACTCGTGTCGAAGTGTTTACACAGTATCGGTCGTATTGGCATGTTCTTTCCTCCTACAATAGGCCGGTCAAGTGTTTAGTTAGCTCTGATTGAGCAATTAACATTCATGAAGGGTTAATACTTTTGTTTTTGGATGAAAGTGAATGTTCTCTTATAAATTAGTAATTTATTATACAGTGACTTAACACTTTAGGCAATTTATTAAGTAGGTTTTCATTTATTTGTAAATAAATAAATGTCTAATAAATTCACAATCTCATAGTAAAATTTGCAGATGATTCACAAGTTATATCTTTAGGTATATCAGTAAAATTTCAAAAGTTATCAAGCATTGTTTTGTAGTATTCTGTAGGGACAATTACACTCACTGCATTTGGTATTCACACACAAATATGCCAATATGAATATTTGAAGCGCAAACAAAGCCCATACGGATTACTGTCGAATCTGTCATGTGGACGTAAGGCAGGATTTATTAAGGGCGATCAAAGCATTCCAGCCAACAATTATTCGGTTTGCTGATGATATATTGACTCCGTAACGTGAACCAGCGCTCTTTTTGTCTATGCGCTTTGAGTGATGCGCCCTCCGCTCCGGGCTATGTACGCAAATATGGAAGAAGACCTCTTAATTTGCAAAATTATTTTGCATTGTAGGTATTTGATACAATAAAATATTCGGAACAATTAAGTACCTACTTACAACCATGTAGGGGGTTCTTTTTAAATTAAAATGTACCTAATTAACAATATTTACATTCATACATAGTTAAATAATTCACTTAAAATGGATCCTCAATCTATTTGCTTCCCTTCATTTTATGCTCATATTTTGAAGCTATTAAATTAAAAAGTAAAATATACTTATATTTTTATTGGATAATACACAGATTTTTTTGTGCACATCACACATTTATCTTACATTGATAATTTGGCTATTAGGATATATTTTTATTCATACAATCGATAGTAAAATATTGCAATATGAAATACTTAAGATAAAAACAAACAAAACAATTAATATTATTATAATATTTGTACACAATCTGCCTCCACACTCGGGATGACCCGCCCGCGGCCTATGTCGTGTCGCATTAACGGGAATCGCATCATAACTCCCGATAATCTACGTTTATGGGCTCCGCTCTCGTTTCCTGCTTTATTGTCTACTATTTCCATGTACGCTTCTTTCACATTACTAGAATACAGAATGAAAGGTTATGGAATAATTATATAAAGTTTGCAATGCTAACGCAACATCACGTAACATCTAAGATCCTATTAAGCTGTGCGGCTGTCATTAGTGCAATACAAAATGAACTCACGTTAATTTAACAAATTATAATTTAGTTACTTGCACAAAAATACTAAAACGATTACCTACCTATATTGTAGCAGTTTTCGTTTATTTCACTGATAACTGTAGCTATTGCCTTATTTATAGTAAAGTAAAATACTCGTGAAAAGGATTGTGTGCAGAAAAAAAAAAACAAAGGTCATTAGATCAAACCAGTGCGAAACTCAGAGTTTTGAAATACCTTATTAGATGGCCAATTACGATAATCCGACCATTATTCTCGAACAAAGAGCTTGTACAATCACGATCGTTATACTAAAGACAATTCATTATTAGAGAGCCGTTTCAGCGCCATAACAGGCAGTTATCGCCCTTTTATAGGTCCTTACATCACTATCCAAGGAACGTACTCGTTCTTAGCCGCTACTGCCTTTGTTAAGGATAATTACACGCTGTGAACAATGCTTTGGACTAAGTTTGAATGTTTTCTCTTGAACTGCCCGTTTCTTCTACACTGTTATTGAAGGCTAGAAAACAATGTGGCTTCGGTAGCGTCGATCTTATAATAATGGCTGAGAATGAGGGCATGTACTTAATTAATAATAATTAATTCGTGTCGATAACATCACGAGCATTTTTAACTAGAACATAGGATTTGGAGTCAAGAACGAAGACCGTTATGAAGAAATCTCAGCGCTGAAGTGAGATTTCTTTTTAATGTTGTTTTTTCTTTACGTACAAAGAAATTATAATTTATTTATTTTGTGCCCCAAATTAGAGTATCGCCTTGATGCCTATTTGGTAAGGCGTAGCATGGTCGTGGATTGAAATCTAGAGAAAACTTTGCAATTTTTATAGGTAAATATTACAATTTAAAGAAAATTGTAACTAGATTCACCAGAGCTGGAGAATTGTATTCAACCAATAGGTTATCGCTGCTCGTAAGTTATTTTTGATATATTTAAATTTATGAAAAGTAAAACATACCTATCCTATATCTTATTTCGTGAACTTACGCCTAATAAACAGTATAAGATAAATTTGCCTCAAGCAAAGCATGAGTTCCTATTAAGCTATAATAGTTGTTTACAGGCGGCACTCGCTGTGCGTTTACAATATATTACGAGCTTGTCGGCAATAAAAAGGGGTAAAGAAAAAATGAATAAGCCGGGAAACGTTAAAATAAAGGCGCCCGAGAATATATACGACTTCCTGGAGGAAATAATAATGCTGTTTGCAATTCATTTGCGTACCTGGTTACCCTTGCAGGGAGAAAACAACGGTTCTCGGTATTTCTTAGCATTCTTTACTCTTTTTCTACCCTTCCTTAGACGATTTTTCGCGGAGGGAACCGATTTTTTATTCTGTACCCTTTCGTTTCCGTCGAAATCAAAGCTTAATGACGGATGGCTGGGATATGGACGCAAATGAAAATTGGATAACAAAAAAGATTCTTAAGGTAGTAAAGCCTAAACCAAACTCGGCCTTACTGCTCCATTATTGATTTGTAAAGTTTCAAAGAATTGCTTTTTAACGATAAGAACTAATGCCAACGGTTAAGTGTACTTAATATTATGTAATTGGTACAACTATTATACTGATATATATAAGTTACACGATAACATAAGCCTTTACGTATTTGATTTGATTACGTATTTGACTGAAAATAAAATAAAATTTATTTAATTAATAAGAATGCACAATCAAAAACAGTATAAAAAGGCACTTTAGACTGTAATCGCAGAGTAACTTTAGTAACTTTCGTTCTAAAAATAAATAACGTTCACAAACAAGTAAAGAAAACTTAATAGCTTCGACACAAAATGTCAGCTACATCTTTTTTTGTATGCCCCAAAAACCGACAAATGGCGTGTCGCGAAAGAAAAATCAAAGTGTAACGCGGAACCGGCTTGCTTACATTTAAACACGTAATTGTAACTAACCGGGGCCTTTATTAATTCACCTCGTTTATTCCTGTCACTCCCCCGACTCACGGTCGTGCAGAAAGAGTGGATGGTAAAAAAATGTCGCGGGATTCTTATAAAATATTCATGGTGCTACGAATCGTAGCAGATTCGTCGCGGGGCATTTGTACGACTGTTCGGGTCTTAAAATAAGAATTTTATTCCGTAATTATTATTTTTATTATTTTCAAAATTAAGATCTAAGGCAAGGCGTGTATTTCATTACGTAATTTATCATACATTTAATTGAAAGTTTTATTTAAAATTAGTATTTGTTATCATGTAGTATCATGTTAAATTTCAATGTGCTACGAACCGTAGCGGATATATGGCTGGGTTAATTAAAATCTTCAAAATTATAATATTTTTTAAAACATTAAAACCTAATTTCTGCATTTTTAATATGTTATCATATTTGGATTCATTATCAATGATTTTATTTAAATACGAAATTAATATGAAAATAAGAACATTACAAAAAAAGCTTTACTACAAAGTACAAAGGGTTGTAGCGTAAATAAGCGTAATAATATTTCAATCGACATATTTTCAAAGGTTTCAGTAAATGAAAGATGCGATCAAGTGTTACGCTCTGTGAATATTTAAGGAGTCTCTCGAGAGAGTCTCGAGAGTCGCTGAGAGTCACTTAAGTCCCTGATGAGCAATCATGTTAAAGGCAAAAGAACAGTCATTGCCTCGATAAAAATCAAAGGTTATTTGTGATTTTTCGTAAATTTAAAAGCAATTTCAACATCAATGAAATTTTTTCCTGAATATAAAAAAATTACTGTAGAACAGTCTAGGAAAACAAATATCTTGCTTATAATACAGCTATAACATTGCTGGCATTATAACATTTAACTAGCACCTTCGCGATCGGTCCAGTATCATATTTTAAGAGTTCGTAAGCATCTTTGTGACGAGGTTAACGTTACAGGTAAACAAATATTAAATGTCATAAAGAGTACAATTTCTTACTTTATCATAGAATACAAACTACATAAAACTACACGGATAAAACCAGAGAAAAGCAATCAAAGCGCAGAAACAGAAATAAAAAATTTGAAACAATTCACTTACAGCTCACGAAAATGCTAATCAAAAATCGGAACGATTACAAAAATGAGCATCAGACCAAGTGGCCTTTTTCTCGAGCATCAAATGCGGCACCGACGGGCCGCATTCCAACGTCCCGTCTACAACCGTTCCTTTTTTAAATCCCGGTAACAAGCCAATAAATCCCTGCGCATTTTTCTCTACCCCGCGCCTCGAACACTCACCCCGGAAAAGCCAAAAGGGCTTAGCGCGATTACACCCAAATTTACTTAACACCTCCACATTAAACCTCCCAACATAACAATCTTTTATGTCATTTTCTTATCTCGGACACATTGCCACTGTATGGCTCGTTTTAATTCGATAATTGAGCGAAATTGGGTCTTGTGCAAATGTTGTTATGTAAATTGAATCCCGAATATGATTAATTTTACGTCAGGACAAAGGATATTGTCGATCTCAGAGCGGATGCGCAAATTACTTGATTAAGCTGCGTAAATCAAATAAACAGGTTACATCAAATAAACATGTATTTACATGAACAACGTTACAAATTATTTTGTTTTTTAACCCCGTTTTCTTACTTAATGACTCATATATAAATCACGCTGGTACCTTTTTTTCAGTGTTTCGTTTTAAACTTTATCGATACTTCTTTTTCTTTATAAGATCATAATTATTGTCATTCGTATAATTAATTATCTATGTTTAATAAATAGGGTTTCCAAACAATAAAAAGGCTTAGCTTAGCTTTCCCCTAAAGTTTAGTTTTCACTCTAAAATGTATAGGATAACAAACATTCCATGTATTTTACGGTAGTCACTCGCTCTGATCACATTTAAAGTTTACAACGTACCTACTACCATTTCGATATACTTCAATAACTGAAATTAATTCGTTCGTTAGTAACGCAAACATGGCAGGTAAACGAATGAAGCTGGATTCAAGTTGCCTTCGAGGCAGCTCGAGTACTCTTTTAATTAATTAAGTACCTCTATGCGAAGTGAGTAGAGCCGTCACACACTCACTGGTAGTCGCTGATTAGTAACATTCACAAATTTTCATTTGCATACCTACATGGTATTTAATTCTTCCTCTGAATAGGTATTATTTATAAGTCAAATATGGAAATTACTTTTTTAACAGCGTATACATAGGATACAGCTTTGTTTTAAGGTTTAAAACACAACGGCAATTATACAACACCCAGGCCAAGAACATAAATCTAAACTGGTCCTTTAATTCTAGGAATCAAGTCCAGGACTCCCCGAATGGTAACATTGTCGTGGTAACAACTATACCATACGGGTCGAAATAATCAGAGCAAGTTTTGAGATACCTTAAGTGATTGTGAGCACTGTAGTACTAAGCGCGAATAAATAACTTGGTCTAACTCTTGTTTACTGAGTTACAACAATAATAAGGTTGTATTTTCGATAGAAAGATGAGAATGACACGAGAGTTATCTTAGTTCTCAACAGTGATAACTTAAGATGGCCTACATACTTTACTAAATTACTTTATTTAAAAAATTGTGTTTTTGTAGACAGTCTTTTGTTATATCAAAGATAAGAAAATAAGGTACCCAGTTGGAGGCGAACTATTCGAGCGTCGAATTACAAATTCGCTCTACGTGCTGGGGTTTCGAAATAATCCGATCCATTAGTAAAATGTACACCCTTGAGCATCTACTAATTAGATTTCAATAGTAAACACCTGTCATCGGTCAGAGGAATTGGGCAGGCGTTGGTCGGTTTGGAGTGATTAGGTCACTGCACGGATCGTTTGACCGACTACATCGGTCGATTGATTAAACATCGAAAAGCCCCGTGTTCGGTTTGTGCGAACGCTTTCGATATTCTGAGAGAGTAGTATTCGAACGTGTGCGCCATTAATGAAGTACTGTATTTGGGCATCGTCTAAAATAAAAACTAATAAAAACAATGTAGGTATATACTCGTATTTATGTTATGCATTCACTAATTATTGATAAGAACCACAATTTAATATCTTAGAAAATGATAAGGGATTTATTATTATACTACTAACATCTAAATATAGTCTACTTTGTTGAGACCTTTCTCTTTGCGTCATTTAATACTCAAACGCTGGCACATGTGTCTCTTACCCAAGCAAGAGACCTTAACCTCAAAGCAATAAATTTCAAGTATAAATTATTCAAATTCGTCATCGGATGCCCGGATTAATAATTACTATTCACGAGACTCGTAACTGGCGAGCGCAGACGGTACCCGCGATTAGCAATACGTCACCGGTAAATATAGCAACACTTATTTCACGATTTATATGGGGGGAAAGTGGGGTAACGGGGACACTTGGTAATAAATCTACCGAGTGATTTGGTACAAAGCACTCGGGCCACTGTGTAAGCTCGCCCGGCCAAGAACATCCATTGTGGAAGACCCGCGGAATCCGATAATTCCGGAGATTGTCCCGTCTTTCCTTTAACACCTCTCGATACCGTACAGTCCTGTACTTAGGTATATAGAATTGATAATAATGCATTGTAAATTATGCTGGAAGCTACAAATTGGTGCAAGTCAGTAAGCTCCTGGCTTTAACTTAGCGATTGATTAATTTGTATCTGTTAACAAATAAGATGTCTGAATGTTGTTAAAATTAAGTAATATATTTTTGTAAATTTTCGCTAGTGAGTGCGCGAATAGCCTTCTGCTGTTGGATAAATATAGTTTGGAAGGTAGAATGGCATTATGACATGATATTGGTAGGTACTAAAGTAAACTAGTAATATGACATTGGTATACCATACAAGTGCGCCGCATGTACGACCCGTTTTCTGAACTTAATCTATAAATCAAGAAGTGAAACTATTTCGTAATTAGATCGCATTTAGGGGTACAACACCTTACGGCTCCTTGAAAGCCTCCCCAAGGGTCCGAAGGTAGGCTCCATGCCTTTCAAGCACCTCTTTAACGGCTAATATCCTTCGTAAATGGATCTCAAATATTTTGCTCCATAATCGTTATAGCAAAACGATGTTGTCATGTTTATTGCTTTTCGGTACACAACTAGAGGGCACTCGAATAGATGGTATTAAATTGGCTGTAAATATGATGTTATTAAACTATTAGACTCGTACTTTTGTACAGATATACCTACATGCTACAGGTACATTATGTCATGTGGTTTTATAAAAGCTAAATGAAATATAATAATAATTTTAAATTACAGTGGTTTTGATAAACGAAATGATAACGTTACGTTTTCACTTATTTTTATAAATATGCTGAGATATAAATTTTTATTGTCCGAAAGAAATATATTTTCTAACTTTATTGAAATAATTCGAGAATAGTTTCAAAAAAACGTTTATGATTTTAACAACGACAATGTAAAATTCCATGTAAGCCTGTTTCATACTGTCGCGCGCCCTGATAAGTAGTCAAATGAATAAAAAATGTAAATACAAAACGAGTGAAAAACGAAAGCCTCTTAACATAAGCGTCATTCTTTCATTACGCGCAATGCTTTTGATGTTTTGGTACTTAATGTTTAATAAGTTGATCCTATTACAATGTCCAGGTAAGTAACGTCACAATGGAAGCGGGACGCTAACAAGATTATAACTTTATTTGGTAAATTAATAAAAAGTAGACGTGTGTTCATAGCTCCCCTTGCTCCCCTACCTGTACGATGATAATAATAATATATTGACTGTAAATGAGACCTTTCTGCGTGCTTTTATAATGTTTTTGGAATTTAGGCTTTATTTCAATTTTCTAGAGAATTTAAATGCTGTTATTATTTTTCTTGGAGTGCAATAAAGCATATTTGTATAATTATATTATATATAGATAGTATGTATACAGAACTTAGGAAGTAGGTACCTACAGGCTATTGTATGTATGTAGTATATTTATCGATGTAGCATGTTTAGATCATATAAAAAATTGTAAATCTGATATAAATTAGTCATTGTTTTGTCACCTTTAGAGTCATAATTCTGAGTTTAATGACAGCTTTTACTCGTTACACAATAATATGTATATGTTTCTGTGTACTTAAGGTTGTGTACAATAGTGAGGTAAAAGTAACAGGGTGCTCACATGTCACACGATCTTGTGTTAATGAAACAATAAATTCGTATTCTCCGGCACTCGTCCGGCCCCCGCGCGATGTCTCTCATTAACTTAATATGTCACGTTCTACTTAGCAATATGTGCGATATGAAATACTTCCTATATACAGGCTGCTTCACAGTCAAGTCTCTCTCTTGGAAAATTGGGTATAATTTTTTTTTGAATAATTTCGTCTTGTTCATTCAGTCATGCATATCTTATTAAAAACACTTTTTTAGACTACCAGATTGGCAATGCGATGTAGTGGTTACCATACCAGAACGTTTAAACGGTGAATTCAAATTTCTATTTCTGTAAAACTCATACTAAGCCCCCTGAAATCGAATATCGCTATGTTTCGAGCGTCCTGAGGATTGAGATGGTTGCCTCATATTGACAGTGCCGACCGCATAAATTCGAAAAGTGAACTAAGCTAGACGAACCAAATTTTATCTTGTTATATTCGCAAATTTCTTTATTTCTAGTACAGAATAAAGCGAGCAACCTGTATCCTATCCTCGTCTACTTTATTAGCGCTGTACAAACGAGTTGACGTAAGTCGCATAAACTGCGGACAGTCGGTGTAATTTCATGAAGAGTCCTTCGCAAGATTGCATAATGCTATATATTTCATTTTTAATAGTAGGTATTTAAACGTATTTATTATATTATTATATTACATCGATCTCTAAATCTATCTATGAATCATTTAGGTAACTTCTTAGATTCTAAAGTGAGAAGTTATAAAAAAATATTTCCATCGGACGGAGATCTTACTTAGACGCAGGCTTAAAGCATCGTGCCACGTTTCATCTATTTATAATATTTGTAATTTACTTAGGTATATCATAAACAGCAACAGATAGATATAGAACAAGCTACAATGCAGCATAGCGCACTATGACCAAGATTAATTCGATGCGACAGCCCTCACTAGCGGATTACGCATGTTCCTTCACTTCGATAAGCTTTATTTTATTAATCCCATTCTCCGCATGCAATATTTCCCCTCATAGCGGTACATTTAGTAAGTTATTAGTGTTACTGCGAATATTAGTTTATTCGTAACCTGATAAAAGGAAGGGAGCCTTTGTTTTCGGACGCAAATAAACAAGGACGTAAAGAATTTCTGTATTATATAGTAGGTTAGAGAAACGAATCAGTTTTACTGATATTTCTTTTAAATATATTGTTTCAAAAAGAACCGTGATGTGTACTTCAAAATATACATAGGTACATGAAGTTATAGGAAAATACATATTACGCCTTTAAAGCATGTTTCAGATACCTATGTATTTTTGTAGCGTAGAGTAGGTAATTTTCAAAGAACAAGTTAGTACCTATATTTTAATGGTGTGGTAAAGATTAGGGAATAGTTATAATAGAATTTTTGTATTAACTTAGTTTCAGATCAGTTTTAAGGACATGACTTCCGATTAAAAGCACCACTGTTTCTATTCCACATACCGCGGGTACATTAGGGTTGACCAGAAGCCTTTGTCTGACCATGAATGGTGCTTAATGAACAACGTTGGAATTCAATTATAGAAATGTTTACGCATAGTTACTCATAGAATCCTTTATCTAGTCATCCTGTTTTCTTTACAAGTTTTGATTATGAAATAATTTTTAACTTAGAATCTTTAACGTCGTCAATTCTAACTTCTTTTGTCCTTTGAAATCAGAATAAAAAATTCTAGTTCTCTCGGTTGCAGTGAGTATTGATGTTTCAAAGAACATCTCGTAAATGTTATGCTGTAGTTCCCACAAACATCTTGGGTATATTAAGGTCTACGGAAGAAGTTGGCACCACGAATAGCCCTTAATGACCGACTGGACGTAACATACGAGTGCCCAGAGACCGTCTCGAATGCGCGACTGATTTCGTTCCCCGCGAGATAAGAGGGAACATTATAAGGAGTTATGATGAGTTTACGCGAGCACTTTGGGATTATAGAACTTCTTGGGCGTATAGCTTCAGTGATAGCAAGGACTAGTAATGATATTTTATCTTGTTGTGTTGGAGCTTAAGAATAAAATTTTAAAGTATTCGGTTTCAACAACTTTTGTACATCTCAACAGCTGTCGTTTTGTAGTGTTTATCGGTTTCATAATTTTATACTTTTTGATATAACTTTAAATAGATATAAATAGAAATCAATTTATTAATAGCTAAAATATCTGGCTGTATTGGTCTTGCGGCATAAATATATAGCATACTTAAGATAAATAAGAATAACGACATAAAACTTTACCACTCTTATCTAGGATCTTATACTTAGACAAATTCTATTTACTTACAAATTTTTTATTTCTGTAATAAATTATTTTTGGGACGCAATAAATTCTTTACTTATTATTTTGTTTCACAAATGTATTAATTAAAAAATAATACATTCACTAAATCGAGAAACAAACTGGGGCTGATTTGAACCCTTTTGACCCATCTTATCAAACTAATTGGCTTTAAAAGCACTGGTCAATAGCACACCTGCTCTAATAAGGTCCACCTGCTGACTGGCATCCTATTAGCAACCCTTATTCACCTACAGTTATGATTCTGCCAAATCGGCAAGATAATACTGCGTATTTACTTTGATTCTCGTCGTTAAAAGTTTGGGGGCTGACGAGGGCCGTCGTTAGGCCTCTAATGGCCACCATTTGTCTTGTCCGGCCTCTAGTTGTGCCCCGCTAATGAAATTATTGCCGCAACTATAGTAAAGGTTATAAATACCCCTGAAAGGCCGGACGCCACCTTGTTTCGCACTAATGGACCGGTCAAACTGTAAACTGTGTTACCAATGAAATTACAATTAGAAGGGGATAAAAATGACCGAGGGTCGGAAGTTGCATTTGCCGGCCTAAGTGTTCTGTTTATATTTGTATGGGATGAGTCACATGCAAACTAGATATTAAATTATAGGTAATTTTATATTTAACGATTGTAGAGGCATGTATTTATAACAGTAGAAAATGTTTATTTATTAGACAATCAGGATATAACTGTTAATTTTTTACAAATAAAAAATTATACAATTATAGCAACTAGGTACGAGTACATGTTATATAATTCTAGGTACCTACTACTACATACATACTCGTAGATACTTACATATTATGGCGCACACAATGAAGACTGACTACTGAGGTACCGACGCGACAGTCACGTCGCCTCCCAAATGACACTTGGAGATGACTTTACGCGAGTGAACTTAGGCGATATGAACACAATAAAACGCGGTATTCTCTGTGTTCCGCCGAATGTGTTGGCCAAGAATGCCATCTGGCTCGGACAATCAAAACTTTGCAGAGCGGAATTTTCTGCTTAGCTACCGTTCTGTTGCGGCGGACCGCGCGCAGTCTACGCCTTACCCTGTCCAAGACACTGATGTATTTTAGCCTACTCTTAATACATTTTGCAGTAGTTTTGGTATGCGTTTCAGTATTAGGTACTCTAGTGTTTGCATATTTTTGGCTATACTTAGTATCTATCTAATATCTAAGAATCTAAGAATTAATGAAATAAAAATAATAAAACGTAATATTTTCATAATTATATTTTGAGCAGGCTCATCTCACTGAACATGAAGTAAGAAAGGAATAATTGTAGTACCTACTGACGCAATTACTCGTATAAACTTAGGGATAATCTACATTTTTAATATAAAAATAAAAATGTTTAATTCGTATTTAATCTTTTCAGTCATTTTCTTATACACAATTTAACTCCAATAGTGGTTTAATAACTACGAGTATTATAAGTACTGATCTTTATAAAATAAAAAGAGCAAATAAAAATAGTACAAATTTTTTATCATAATTACAAACATATGTAGGTAATTGACGTTGATTTTAGAAAGTAATTCAATATTTGCAGTCAGAATTCTTTTTATACGCATCATAGGTATACAATGATTGAATGCCGCAGCACTATTCATAAACGATCGCCACGCACGTCACAGTACACACAACAGTTAAGTCGCAAAGCAGCCCGCTCTGCACGTTTGCCACAAAGGAGTTCAGAAAGCGTAGGATCGCTTTATTGTTCCCTTTGCGAGTGAAAAATACAAAGTGCTCATCCGCAAACACCCTAATCTCTTACATCAAACGACGAATTCAAACCTGGATATTACACGCGTCATTTGAACAGTTTCAAAGACATTCCTCGGAGGGAAAAAATTAAAATAACAAAGCCACAATGGATTGACGGGAGCTCCTGCCGCGACTGATTTGCAATGGAGGACGAAGGAGCTGATGAAATTAAAAATTCTTCACCGAATACCCATCTACCTACCTATCTCATGCGTAACATTCGTATGTGCTCTTTAAACTGGTATTTCATTTCAAGGTTTTAGGTGTTTTTTATAACTATACAAGTAGATATCCGTATGTAGGTAGGTATTGCGTAGCTGATTGTCAGGAAATGGGGTCTTGAGTATAACAAAAACTGTTTTAAAGTATATCTACGCAAGTATAGGTAGAATTGAAATAGCGAACTGTTCTATTAATTTAAAAGTAAAGTTAACTTTGGTAGCAGAAATTCGCAACGATTAAGTGTTTTACGTAGTCGTACATCGCAGCCAATTGTCTATTCGAACGTGGTTTCGTTTCAAAAAGCGTACCGTTCCACGCGACCGCAGCGACACATGATGGATCAGGAGGTGGCGCCTTTGTGCGCAATTTCCGAACGGTTACCTCCTAATACACAGTTCCCTCGAGTACTCGCAGATTTTAAACGCATTCCGCCATTTCGTGGGCCATTAGTCGAGGTGAAAGAGCCATGATTATGATTGATCGCGCCTCCAGCCATTGTGGGTCTAGCTGACTTGTTGAATGGAACGTGTGCACTCGGCTTATTTGTTACAAACTTCGCGATACTTTGTCTGATTACTTTGTACGCGACGCATGTGTTTGTTTCAAAGCAATTGTCTTAATTGAAACGCCTCATTATAACGATTGATTGCATAACGAAACATTAGTAAATTAACTACATAAGCACTTCTAAAAATTAACTATAATACAAAGACTCTATGAATAGATAGGTAGGTATTCTAAGATAATCGTAGTAGCTGATATAATTTACTATAATATTTATGTATAGAGTTACATTGTTAAATCCATGTGGTTTGAGCTTCATTTATTCAATTCAATTATAGTAGATTGGATTGTTTCTGTATGAAATATGATTCGATATTGAGTGCCAGCTGAATGCACCCATTGTGAGTGCAGTCGATAGCCGCTGCATTTGGTGCAAATCGGGAATGAACGTAGACTTGAGATTAGACCAATCGAAACTTCGCCTATAAGATAATTGTTTGTGTTCAAAATACACGTATTTGTTTGTCTACGTCTGTGAAATCTGCTACCAATAATTGGGGTGAAAATAAACGTGTAAAATTATGGAACCTTTACCGTCGAAATAAACAAATACCTAAAAAAATCAACGTATTCACATTGTAATTCAGGGTGACGGAAGCAATTATTGAGTATCGACACGCACGAGCAGCGGAGACAACGGGACTCGACGCATTGCACCCTCGGGAAAGAGAAGACAAAAATAAGGAATAAAAGAATCCGATTTCATGTTTTTCTTTCTGGGAAAAGTTTGGGATCCTTCCCGGAATAAATACTAGCTTTTCCTATAATTTGTTTGTTAGAGATATCTACCTACTACATGATTATATCATGATACGAAGCTAAGGAAGCATAGTTATTTAGCAGCGGACTGACATAATCTAAAGCGGATGTGCATAATTTCTAACTTTGTTTTTAATACATCCAATCGTATAAAATATTTAAAAAAATATAATAATATAGGTAGTCAGCAAAAATTGCTCTCCAAATGTATTTAGGTACATATACTCGTAAGTAGTGTTATAGTGTTAGTACCATGTAAACAATACACGAAGTAATCTGATTAACGACATAATTTGCAAATATCATCGAGTATAAAAAATCCACTAGGGCCGCATTATATTCGCGATTATGATAATAATAAATGCAAAATGGTCCATATTTTTCCTTTACGGAGACAACATTAACAATGTTCGTATCCTATGAATACGAGTATATCGCCCCGAGGGTTCGCGGGGAACAAACGTCTTTTTTATAATCTGTTTACTTGTTTCCGCCCTCTCGGATAATCTCCTTACGATGCTGATGTGTTTGAAGACGGTTTTTATAAAAAGGAGCCGGTATTTGCATCGTGCAAGCATTTTGTTCTTAAAAATTCCCATGCGATACGCAATAAGAAATTTCCCACGGTTATCTATTTACATGTACGATTTTTAGCGCTTAGCTGTGTTAAGGAATACTGTCAGTTACCATATTCTGCCTTTAGCCATTGACAATTAAATTTAATTAAATTATACTGACCTTTATATTTTATACCTATTGGATATTATTGCCAATTGGCAAACAAAAATCCAGAGTCGCCACAAATTATTTAATTTTCTACGCGTCTTCTTACCCCAGCAGCAGAAAACCGCTTTACTCACCAATAATAGCTTAAAGCATTTTATAAATAAGGTTACAAAATAAAAAATATTTTTATCATCAGGTAACTCTTCCGTGAATCGGTATAGGAGAACAATATTAAAGGAATCGAAGTAGCTAATTCCGCCGTAAACGAACCGTTTAACAAAGTTTAACTGTACATAAAATTTTATTGACCCATATATGAAATAGTGAAACAATCCGGACTGGATCCGCGGAGTTTCCCGAGTCATTAGACGCGTTTTTATTACCCAATGACAATAAACATGTCGTAAGCTATCGACTGAAAACATTCATAGAATTAGTTCCCCGTCCCATCCCTCGGATCCATTATTACGATTATTTCTATGTGTATAGATGATAGTAAATCTACGTTTATTTTGTTTTCTTTACATTTTATTATTATTTCATTATCTACCAGCTTAAATACAATCTTATACCCATGTCAGCCTTTATAGAATTTCAATTATTTCAGAAAGACATTTTCATTTTAAATACTTTTCTCTTTAATTTATTAAATGCCAGTTATGTTACATAAATAATAACCAGCTAGGTACGATCCTGTAATAATTTTTAAAAGAGTTAGTCAGAATTGTTCTAACTGTTGTTGTCTTAAAACGTTTTTTTAACAAAGATTATCGTGCGTATATAAAGTAGTATTATTGAATAAACAATTCTTTTAAAAACATGAACAAATCTCTTCAAAAGTTCAAAGCTTAAAGAAGAATCGCAGCATTTCATACAAACCGAACTCGGATATAATTTATTGCTTACAATTTTACTTACAGTAGAAAATATTGCTGTACATTTTTCCGTCGCTGCGTCGTGGAACTTCTAATTTCTAATGGGCCATTTGCCACTTTGTCAATTGCTCCAATAAATCTGAGCGGGACTCCGCCACCGTTGAGTTACGGCCACGTCTTCGGATAAACGTCGTGACATTCTTTTATTTTAGCGAGTTCTGAAGAATGGAGAGTCACTGGACACTCTGTGAAGTGGAATTCTACAAGTGATATGTCAGTATGACTTTGTACATAGGTACAGCATTTTTAAATAGATATAAATTATGATTTAACGGCTGTTATCTGTTATCGACATTTAGAAAATATCGAAAACTGAACTTGACCTAAGTAGTCAACCACTATGCTAAACTTTATCTTTTCCCAACAGTGGATCCTGTCAGATAGCCATTATCATTTTTATAAAATGCCAGAATCAATGTAGAATAGCATTTCGAGGTTTGGTTATCAATAAGCCTGACCATCATCCACCTGTCCTTTTACCATAATTTGGCGCACACTACACACACATCACACACACACACACACACACACACACACACACACACACACACACACATACACACATTAATAAGCATGACCATGGTACAAAATTACTTTTACAGTTTAAAAATTGTGTCACACTTTCAGCACATTTTTTTTATTACAAACAAATAAAGTTTACTATCCCTAGTTGACTGACTGAGCAAAATAAACATCTGCAGGGAAATTAAGCAACGGAAGTGCAGACATCAACATATACATAGATAGATGAGCTCTTGTAGATGTAGCGGAAATAGACCTGCATGCCCTACGCTATCAACAATTACTACCTGGCATGCACAGTTCCAACAGACGAAGT
>DWAV01000139.1:0-27538 GCA_018231305.1 Noctuana lactifera
CTGGGCACGGGTCTCTCCCCACAACCGGGGAAGGCCTGGAGCATACTCCACCACGCTGCTTCAATGCGGATTGGTGGGGATTATGATAAATATAATCTTTAAAATAAAGGTTCACTTCAACAACGTGTAATTTTCGTTTTACTAATTTAATACATACCCATTCTTGTCCGTAAGAATCAGTCAAATCGTTGATGGCCTTCGAGTCCCATTGCTTCCTGATACCGAACAGATACATCGGGAGGAACCCATTCTCAGCCATGATCACGAAGTACACG
Organism: Noctuana lactifera; assembly: GCA_018231305.1. Taxonomy (NCBI): domain Eukaryota; kingdom Metazoa; phylum Arthropoda; class Insecta; order Lepidoptera; family Hesperiidae; genus Noctuana; species Noctuana lactifera. The sequence goes on from DWAV01000139.1 coordinate 276, forward strand.
AAGAAACCGGCGGCGGCTTGGATCATGCCGATTTGGCCGTATGCCATAGAGATAAGCCTGATAACACCCAAAGCACAGTTTTACGATTCGCCTTCGAAAAATCGTTTCTTTTATCCTCGAGTAACTTTATGAAGCCGGCCTTAGAACATTTAGGTACTTTTCATATGAACAAAAAACATAATAACGTCATACGTTAACAAGTCAACTGATCGATTTTTGTTTAGAACAAATTTCAATGTAATATAGTGATTACTGTAAATCGAATAAATTTTTAATTCATTATTGTTCTCTTTTATATTTTTTATAACTTTTATATATATTTATATCTTATATATTTATATATTATTATATTTATATATTATTATATTTATATATTTATATCTTTTATATTCTTTTAATTAATAGTGGACTCTCCACATCCCAATTAAATAAGTTCAGAATGCTATAGGTTAGCTGTAAGATGCTTTTTATAATCCAAATAAAAATGGTGCCCGTTGATACTAATTAATTTTGATCGTAATATAATAGTTCTAAAGCCGGCCGTGATTAAGACATTTTGCATAAATGACGTGCTTTTTTTAAACGAAATTTTGTTATGTCGAGATAAAGTTTATTTACAGAATTGTTATTACTTCCATTTATAAGTTATCATTACGATTAAAATTTTCTATACGGGGACTTTTTATATATTTCCGGGAGTTTGACTCAATGTAAAATAATCTAACACTAACAAAACTTTTAGAATCCAAACAGATTGAACTCTTCTTTTTGTACATAAAGTCAAAATCCTTGAATATAGTACAACTACGCAAGTTAACTCGAGGATAAGTAAATAAATAATGATAATTATTATATAGATATATATAGGTATTCTCTAGTTAGAAGCAGAGTTGTTAAAAGCTTTAGTTATAAAGAAAGGAATATTTTATACATTTTAATATGCCTGGCTCAGGTGTCACATAAATTCTCTAAATTTGTAGTCAGGTTTAATTTCAGAATTTAAAGTTGATTAATATTGAACCAAAAAAGTGCCATATTAAAATGTAACTTCAGTCGATGGCATGAAAATGTATAAGTAATAATTTCTGATAGGACTATTAATTTGAGTTCATTGGAAAATACCACTGTAAGGAGATACCTTTTCACGTCACCGAATTCGTGCATTGCAGAAAAACACTATTGTCACAATACTTACACGTTCACACCACACATGCATAACCACCTATGTATATCATAACGAAGAAAGCGTAAGCAAATCAGGGTTTATATATATAAATATAAGCTTAAACCTTACCGAAGAGTAGAAAAAACAAGAGACATACATAGCTCACTATAGGCTGCCTAAGTTATGTTGTGTGTATGGTGCCGTAAGCAAAGTGACCAGGCGGTCGGCAAGTGCCTCCAAATAAATAAATATGTATACATAAATATACTACATATATAGCTATAGGTATATTATATAATATAAAATATATTATCTCGTTGAAAACAAAAAAAAACTTGTATCTATTACGCTCCATGTCACCTAGGTCATTCCTTAAAAACAAAAGAACAACTTAATCAATCAAAGTTAATCTATTATTAAAACTATGTTTCTACTTGTCTAACACAATCACACACAAATTAATCCACTAGTGCGCGTCTAGGGCGCACTCTAAAATAACCGCTAATTTCACTTCTAAACGTGCATTCCCCGACATTGCGTGGCACAATGTCGCCCATTTTGTAAACTAATTTTGAAATATGGAAGAGTGAAAGTTATAGGTAAAAGACAGGACTAGATCCTCTAAGTCTATGGTGTGAATAGACTTCTAGTAGGAAACTATTTTCGTGAAGAGTTCAAAAAACATTCTCAAGAGAAATTACTTTTAAACAATATAGCAAGAACATTAATCAACAAAGTGATCGGTAGTAGGTAATTTGTTGTAGGTATATTTATTGTGTATTACAACACAGAGTGGGAGGTAGGTGTCAGACTCGGGGCCTCGGCGCTAAGTAATTGCTCAGTGCTAAACAAGGGTGGGGACGGAACTCCGTAATCACTCTTCCACATCCATATTGAAATGGTACTGTCGAACCACAAGTAGCCGCATCAATCAAAATTTTAAAACAACATAATTAAAACCAATTACTCGATTGGATTACAATTTTACGAACCGACACTAATGAACGATCTATGTGTTACGGTATACTGCGATTATTGGTTTTCCAAAATATGCGTTTTATTAACATAACATTGCAATTGTATTTTAAGTGGTCGTGCCTGAATGCATAGTTTGAAAAACGATGCTATATAATTGTCTGTTCGTAAATTTGTAATCAGTATTCGACAGTCGGCTAGTCGTCGTGTGAACACCCAATGAGAACTATGAAGCGTCGGGCGGTGCGGGCCAACCTTCTGTTGACGAGGTTGTCTCGGTAAGGGTCTCGGGGCTGCCGCTTCATGATATCGGACTCGGGCGCCTCGTACGCCAAAGATATAGCAGGCACCTTCGGTAACACCAAGCAATCAGGACATACCAATAACTCGCGCGACCTCTACGTGCCACGCTCCGCTTATACATAATAAATATACGTGTGCGTCCTCCCCCTCCGCTATGACGTCCCCGAAACCATCTACTGCTAACCACAGATAAGTATAAGTACATAATATTATCATATTATACGAAATAAATAAGAATACCTCTAATCATATTTACTTAAAATATAACGCAATATCTGGCTAGTGAGTATAACAAAGTAGAAAAACAATTAGCGTGTCCAAAATTCAATATACTGTAGCTCATTGGCGTTTCCGGTGGAGCGTATTACATAATATCTGAAACACTACGCTAGTGAAATTACAAATAAGCCCTAAGAGAATACTTATGGAAAATATTTCATAAAGTGTTCATGTACTATTTAATTACATATACATAACTGTAAACATGGGAGGCCGACTGGCCTATTCGATATAATACATATATATACGAAATGTAATGATAATATGAAGACCTCAAGTAAACCTAAATAGATGGTAGCGAACCTATGTGAAAGAAAATTGTGTCGTGGTGTGCATGGACGTCATGAGGTAAAAAATAAGAGAAAAGAAGAAATTTAATATAATTACGGAAGAGAACGTGAAAGGAAATTGTGTTAATGCATGCACGACAGATAGACGACAGAGACAGGAAGGCATCGAACACTTACCTTAGACATGGGCATACACCACAGTTAGTAAAATAGTTAACAACAAAAACCACAAATCACTGATGGAATAAGGTGTTTGATCCGTTCTAGGAAGAGTCTATTTGAAAACACGTTATTCCATGGCCACACCAAGCTACATACAATACGTTAAAAGAAATAGGAGGTTCGTTAGAATAGAAAAATATATAAAAGACAACGCAAGGCAGAAGTCAGGAGCGGTGCGATCGTCGCCTTCAATATCCACAAAGAGATCTAATAGGAGTCGTGTGCCTACAGGGCACCGTCCACAGACTGCAGGCAACAACCAAACTTCAATATTGAAGACTAACTTACACGTGGTAGCAAGCAAATAGCGATAGAATAATATCTTTGAACGAGTGACTGTGGTCACTCGTGATGTTTTACCTCTCGTTTACGAGTTTATCAGTGAAAGGATTACGCGGCTGTCGCTTCATTATGTCAGATTCGGCCTCCTCGTAAGCCAGGGAAATGGCGGGCACCTACACAAACACTAGCTATGAGAGCGCACGACGCACGAGCGACTCGCGCGCGAACGACAAAGCTGGTGCATCATCATCACATGTGCACAACATACAACACTTAGCAAGCCCCTTGCAACCACACGCGCCGCTGACGAGCTGTCTACACTAACGCCGATATGTGACGCACGTCGATCTAATTGCCGTTAAACTGAAGCAATCGCGAAATGTTGACATTCTGCAATGCTGTTACCATGCCATCATTAACTAATCGCTCAGGGATATAAATAGAACAATCGGTTTGGAAACATCAAAAGTGGTTTCTTGTAAGAGTTTCTTGTAATAAGTTTCTTTTCATAAGGAAAATGTCCCGGGGGTGCGAACTGCGAGTCAGTGCGTGTGATTGCAACGACTTGTATTGCTTAAAACTATTACAGAAAACAAAATGTTAATAATAATAACACATAAAAAATGTAGACCATGAAGTGACTAAGTATTATTCTTGCAGCCGTCAGTCAATACGTCTCCAAAATGTCAAACATAAAATTTAAACAAATGTACTGTGAATGGGAATGGACGTTCTGTATTTCGATCGGCTAATATATTTTAACTTTTGTATACCGTGGCGGGATGACAGTGAGATGATAAATGACAGTGATTTTGTAAATTTGGTGTGTTGTGTCTGTCTCGATCGTGGTTCACTACGCCAATTGTGGTTAAACTACGCCAATTAATTTATTTAAGAAATCTCCCATGAACGTCCTTTGGACAGTCTCACTAGGTGGGATTTAAACGAACAACACGCTTCGTCTTCTCAGTAGAAGATTATCCAATATAACCATGAAACGAGGCTGTCTGTTACTGGTCTGTTGCTATCACGGACGCCATAGAAAAACAACGGACATTATAATGTATATTAGTAGGGTAAAAAACCTAACACTATATTAGAGTCATTCAAACATTTTTTATGTTAATTAATATTTCGATGTAATCATATGGTCCTGCTTGCAGTCAATTTAGTAAGAGCTTATAATAAAACAGAGTTAAAAGCGCAGAACCTTACGATTACGGGAACACATAACAAATACTATATTAAGGTACACCAACTCGACACGACATATCGATGCAACAGCGACGTTATTAGCTGAAAACCAGTTAGGAGTTATATTTCGAGAAAACATCACAATATTTCAGGCTGTAAAGACCTCTCGTTCACAAGTTTGTCGCAATATGGATTTCTAGGCGGACGTTTCATTATGTCAGCCTCGGCCGCTTCGTACGCGAGTGCAATTGCGGGTACCTAGTGTAAATCTTGCATTAAACACATTGATACACATTTAAAATGTAAATATTACCGTTCCCAACACTGAAATGTCTAAGGAAGATAGGGTTATTATTTTTATGTCACAGCAACCGTTCAGGTGAGGTTTGAAGTTGTTTCATTTATAATTGTGTCAGAGAAAATTGACGGTCCACAAAAAAGAGTTTTTGTGTTCTGTCCTAAACAATGGCTGTTAATTTATTTAAGTTAAAATTTAATTTCAGTATTACATTTTTTCGTTCATTTTAATGTTTTATTTAACGATAAAATTACTTTATACATATATTATGTATAAACACAAATGATTGAATTTGATCTGTTTTATGTTAAGAACATTTAGTCATTTTAGTGAGAAATTTCATTTTTTCATGTCGGAATTTATCTAAATAGGAAATTTAACCTTTCAGAACAAATGAGATCAGATGTGTTTATATTTTGATCCAATGCAAGCGCATCATTTCAGTAATTTAATTGTTCTGTATTTATCCAAAAACAAAAACAATAATTCTGAGGAACCGATAAATTAATACTAAAATAGATTTAATGTAATAAAAAAGTTGCGTAAATGCCCTTGCATCAGACACGAGTACACGCAAAAATACACCTTAAAGTTGTGACTTAAAGTCGAACTTACCATGTCCGTTCCAAGATCGATGCAAAGGATGGTAACAGTGCCGAGGGGCAGGGGGATATCGCACAGGATGAACGCGAGGAAGGGCGAGATCTCAGGAATATTTGAGGTCAGGGTGTACGCGATGGACTTCTTGAGGTTGTCGAAGATAAGGCGGCCCTCCTCTACGCCAGTGACGATTGAAGCGAAGTTGTCGTCCAGCAAGATCATGTCAGCCGCCTACAATGCGTAACCGAACTTCAAAATGTATTTCAGGATTTTATGTTGGTTGACAATATCAGCGGGGCAAACCTAAGATTGTAAGGACTTACAGTCAGCTTACTTGAAATTGTAGTAAGAAGTTAATAGGTATTTGAAAAAATTCTAAGTTTAAATAATGCAACTTTAATATCAGTACAAAGCACGGAAAGTAGCGATCTGTAAAGGAAGTCACTTAAACATAAAAGCGAAAAAAAAAAAAAAATTAACTCCATAATATTCAAAGTCTTGACGGGTTAGGCAACTTATATACGCTGACTGTAGTTTTACCGCGTGACTCATTTTCAATATTTAGGTTTTGATTATTTAAACCGCGTACCTGTTTAGACACGTCAGAGCCAGCGATACCCATGGCAACACCGATGTCGGCCTTCTTGAGAGCGGGAGAGTCGTTCACACCGTCGCCAGTGACGGCCACGATGGCGCCCAGTCGCTGGCAACCCTCCACGATGATTAATTTCTGTTGCGGCGATGTTCGGGCGAATACGATCTCCGTGTGGAACCTTTGGAAACGTTTCGAGTTATTATGAACTGTGCAGTTTTAAAAGGTATTTTTAGTACCATACTTAGAACTGGTCTATTTTGGACAAAATAACGTTTCTTACGCTAACATCACATTTCGGAAGTTAATCAAATCAATTAACGCAACGAACGCGTAAAATTTCTTTATTAAAGCATATACAAATGCTTCACATCCCGCTAACAATCCCTCATTATATTCACCTTCGTCGTGGGTGTCATAGACCCATTGACACCCCGACCGAGACAAAACTTTAAATTCATCATTTAAATTGTGGCGGCTACAAACATCACGACCGAGACCCAAAGTTCTAAGTAATCATCTGAAGTTTACCCCGTCAAACCATTTCGGACAGCCCAGGACCCTTAAAAGCTGATAACTTTTGATTACATACTTGAGAATTTCGTCCAATTGATCAGAATTGAGTTCCCTAAGCTCGGTGCCGTGGACGACTGCCGCCTTCGCCTCGCGCGGGTTCACTTCGGACACGGGGATGTTCAGGCGAGCGGCGATGTCCTCCACCGTCTCGTTGCCTTCGGAGATGATGCCGACGGACTTCGCGATAGCCTTCGCCGTGATCGGGTGATCGCCTGTCACCATGATAACCTGGGAACGGTAACAATAAATTGTTACTTCCCTTTGTTTTTCTCTAACCTAAATCAAGACATCATGGAAATATTTTAGTTTGAAATTTTGTTCCAATAATTCTAAGGTTTACCTTAATACCAGCAGATCGGCACTTAGCAACGGCGTCAGGCACGGCAGCTCGGGGAGGGTCAATCATACTCATCAGGCCCACGAAGCGGAGGTTGTCCAGGGGGAAGTTGGGGTCATCCGTGTTGAACTTGTAGCCGATGGGGTACTTGTCCGAGGGCAGTTGCATGTCGCAGAAGCCCAGTACACGCTCACCGAGACCACCCAGTTCCAGATACGCATTGTTGAAAGCCTCCTTCATTTCCTCATCCAAGACCTGGTGGAAAATTAACAAGTCACTGATGCTGTCCTAAACGAACATAATCACTTGTAAGATCTGATAGCTTATTAGCCTTCATATGAAACCTCAAAAAACATAGTTTTATCAGAGATCGCACTAAAATTGTTTGGAATAGGATGTTCATTATATTCTAAGTCCGGTGACATCCAACATTAACAAAAAAAATTGAGGCAACAATATCTCAGAATACACGTATATTATCTTAAACGTTACCTTTTCCTTTCCACCAATAAAGATAGTGCCACTGCGTTCCAAAATCCTTTCTGGGGCTCCCTTCATTACGAGCAGGTGACGAGGGTCGCTGGGGTCATCACTCTCATGGATAGACACCTGGTACTTGTTGGTAGAGTTGAACGGAATCTCGCAAACTTTCTTGTTACGTTTCCTGATAGACATCACATCACCAAGAGCCAGCTCCATGCACTTCAGTAAAGCAGCTTCAGAGGCATCACCTGCGACTTCCTTCTTAAGAATGGGCACACCATCTTGACCACCCTTGAACTCAGCGCGGTTGCAAAGTGTTGCGATTTTAGCAAGAGCCTTAAATCCAGGGCTAGTACGGTCTACAAAGGACATCCAAGGGTTATATACAAGGGAAAGTTATTTTTATAATAGAATATACGTAAATTTACAAATCATAAATACCATATTGAACTCCAGATTGGTCCTCAGTGGTGTCGGCTTCAATAATTTGGTTATCGAACCACATATGCGCTACAGTCATCCTGTTTTGGGTCAAAGTTCCAGTCTTATCAGAACAGATAGTTGAGGTAGAGCCGAGAGTCTCTACAGCCTCCAAGTTCTTCACAAGGCAGTTCTTAGAGGCCATTCGTTTGGCAGTGAGAGTCAGACATACAGTTACAGTAGCCAATAAACCTTCGGGTACGTTGGCTACGATGATACCTGTTAAAAAACATTGATGTTATAAACCTTAAATGTCGTTGGGCAAACATATAGGAATCCAATAATTTGGAAACTTACCAATGAGGAAAATGACGGCGTCGAGCCAGTGGTAGCCTAGAATGAACGCGATGACGAAAAACGTAACTCCGAGGAATACAGCGACTCCAGTGATCAAATGAATGAAGTGGTGGATTTCCTTAGCTATGGGGGTTTCACCAGTGTCCAAACCAGATGCCAATCCAGCAATACGACCCATTACCTAAGAAAAAGAGATAGTTCTACATTTTGTTGATAAACTAAAGATGAGAACGCATGATGTAGTATATGTATATAACGTGAAAACTTACAGTATTGTCACCGCAGCAAATTACAATTCCCTTAGCAGTACCTTCCACAGCATTAGTCGAGAAAAATGCTAAATTCTTGGTCTCAAGAGGATTTTCATTTGTAAACTCAGGTCCACGGGACTGGGGCTCGGATTCGCCAGTTAAACTGGAATTGTCTACTTTAAAACCACGCGCCTCAATAATACGAATATCAGCTGGAATGCGGTCACCGAATTTTACCTGTAATAAACTCAAATCATCAGAACCATCTATCTATATAGGTTATCTAACGATTTCATTGTCCATGACTTTGTAATTACTGTATGAACAATAGGAACAAGACACTAACTTCAACAATGTCACCAAGTACAAGATCTTCAGCTCGCAACGTTAACTTTTCACCCTCACGAATGACAGTAGCGAACTGGGGCACCATGTTCTTGAAGGATTCCATAATTTTAGAAGATTTGCTTTCCTGGTAGTATGAGAAAATACCCGTTACGATCACCACAGCCGCCAATACGATTCCAAGGTACAAGTTATCATCCGCAGGTTCTTCAACGGTACTCGCCTGAAAATTACCACAATTGTATAATCAATTTCTTAGTATCTACGTACAAAATAATATATATTTTTTTTCAATTTCAGTATACGTACCTGAATTCCGTAGGCAATAAAGCATAGAATAGCACCAATCCAGAGTAGTAACGCGAAACCACCGAACAGATTTTTACAAAACTTTACCCATTCGGGCGTCTGTTTCGGTGGCGTAAGTGCGTTTGGACCGTCCCTTTCGAGATTCTCTTTTGCTTTTGCGTGACTAAGGCCCTAAAATAAATATATAATTATTGTAGAGTCATTGTACACAAATAAGCCTTAAAATTTAAATTTTGCTTCAATGAGTATGTGGACTTCAAATTCAAAATAAAAGATTTTGAATTTGAATTTGGAGAATACTTACATTTTCAGGATGTGTTTGAAATCTTTGGTATAGTTCTTCCGGCGTGATTTTGTGGTAATCGATGTCCAATTCCTGTTTAAGATCATCTAAATCTCCTGGTTTTCGCTTTTTCGCAGGGGGTTTCCGGCGTGTCTGTGTGAGTAGTAAATAGTGTCAGTTGAACGATAATATGTAGGCCAAGAGACGGCCTTCTTGACAGCGCAACAATCTGGTATATTTTGCAGGCTTCATTTCATTAACTGCCTTATGTTATGAGACAACATAAAAAATATATCTTATTAAGAATAGAAGCAAGAAAGAAACAAAACAGAATAACAATGGAAAATTATGTAATAGAAAATCTGCACATGCATTACATTAATGACTAGTGATCGCAGCCTGTCACAACGACGGGTCGCGTCGTTCGTCACTGGAAAATGAAGATATGAGATGGTAATGTAAATTAAAAACCTTGTACTGTCCATCGGCAGTTCTATTATCGTCCTTAATGGGGGCGATGGTGGCGACGCGGTACGAGTCGGAACGGCCATGCTGCAAACATAACTAGGGGCTAGACACATTCTACAAGGCGGCCCTACGGGCCATGCAATCTGTGAAATCTAGATGAGTGTGAGAATGGTTAGGGTGATACGCACGTTTCTGCAGACGTCTCAAACTTCAGACCATCAGAATCATGCGTTGAGAATCTATAATCTATAAAAGTGAATGAATTCTGAAGTTGTGTACTTTTACTTACAATACTTTTAAAATGTTATGTAATATTTTTTATTGAAACTTTGGTAAATTCAATCACTTTTTATTTCAGTGAATACAAAATATTGCTTTCTAATGTGAATCAGAGCTTGGGGAAAAACAGGATGGTAAGTAGGTACATGAATCAAGATTAGTGAATAAATTCAAATAATTTATAGATAAATATATTATTCAAAAATAACACTTCAATGGTACGATAATTCTTAGCCTGAGTACGATGCATACAATTCAACTAGCAAATTAATACACCAGTAAGCACAACTGAACGTGACAACAACAAAAAGGCAATTGTGTAGCGGAGAGCGCACAGCAACGGGGAGCGTGTCCGTGCGGCGTAACCTTGACGAGCGTATGCTCTATAGTCCTGCTGAGATCGTCAGCTCAATGGCACTCAATTGATCTGAACTAGTTGCGTGTGCGAACCTACGCGCGGTGTAAGGGCGCTGCGTACATCCATGCATAACGTTGCCCCCATTCATTGCTGCTCTCCACATATAAATCGGCTGCGCAAATGTTACTGTGAGAATATTAACAGCGCCCGACTGAATGCTCTATAATGCATGTTCAAAATTTTACAGCGCGAGCGTCAGAACCGCACATAAACTTATTTGAAGCCAATAACCATTATTGTGTGCAAGGCAGGCATAATGTCACCGAGTCTATATGCGTCCGTGATGCTGTAAACAAGTCGACCGCCACCGTCGATAATTGATGGACGTTTTCATAGTGAACCTCATTAAACCGCGCCCTGAATTCCCATGAAGGTTATTGCCAGAAGTGGAACGACGGATTGCAGGATGCAGCGTCCGTAATAGATCGCGGCACGGGCGCAAACTTATTAATTAATAAGGATTCAAAAATAGGTTAAATGTAGCTTAATACTTAGGGCAAAATAATTTAAAATGTCGGTGTAGAGAACAATGTATTGTAACAATGGAGAATACGGTAAAGGGATTAATGAGCTTCATGTAGGCCAGTTGCAATTGTAGAAATATGAAATATTCATGTCTCCAAAGCAGGAAAGGTGCACGCTCGCAAATGAAGGCGTGCTCTCCTTGTTACATAATCTGCCCTCTGAACGCATGCGCACTGCGGCCCAATACCCACTTACTTGCTTCTAGCTACCCTCGACATAAATAGCTAAAAGACAAGGTTGCCACCCCCGAACCCCGTCGACCGCATTCTATAATCTCTGTAAAGGTTAAACAGGAACCTGATAGAAAATTTAAACCGGTTCTAACGGGGCCAAAGCTTATCATTGTGCCGTACGAACAATATTCAATTTAAATGTTGGATGAAAAGACGAAAGGGGTGCTTGATAAACGACGGGCGATATTTCGGAAGCAGCAAAACGCGGTATTTACTACATCTCATAATATATTTTGTCTTGAAACGAAACTATATAGAATTCAATTGTAAATTCAATGTGTGTTGCCTTGTGATTTAATTCAGACAATCCATATGCGAGGGGAGGGGAGCCGAGATGCGACCTAATCGACGAACAATGTAGCGACGGAACAAAATTGTTCGCATAACAAAATTGCGAAAATCGGGAGTTGCTCCAAATGTCAGCGATCGACGATTCATTGTCACGGCCACGAAACTGCTTTATACCGAAAATTTGTGGTTACTATCGTAGTAGTTTCATGACATGTGAATGAGACAATTATTTTTAACGAACTCCGCCTCGCGAAACTGTTGCGTGAATCTCGTCCGGCAATTAGATGCGACCGCTGCCAAAATATTATTAGAAAGACCACGTTCTCGTGCCTTTGTTGATATGCTCACGTTATAGTTGTTTCTACACCTTTATTGGCACTTTGCACTGAGAAATTTCTATGTGACTGCATGCTTTACGTTGTTCTTCTCGCCACGAGCCAAGATACTCTTCATAAAATTCTTGTACCAGCAGTATTCAAATAGAGATATCAAAATAATGTTCAAACTCGTATTTATTAAAAGCATAAATATTCAAAATTATTCTACCACCCTGTACTAGCAGTCAGTAATTCAGGTTTTTAAAAACATCTATCCTAAATACGCCTAAATGCACTATAATCTAGATGTTTTAAATTTATTAAGCCTAGCAATCTCATTAAATGTTTAAGAGAAGAGTAGTTTTATATAGCAATTGAAAGAAATATTGAGCCCACGCGATGTTTCCAATGTATTACGATTACGGCTTCTAGAATCCCAAACGTTTCTTGAGAATTTATATGGCGTAATTTCATTAAGTGTTGTTGAACTCAAGGCGGTCAAGGAGCTATCAGTGTTATTTAAATGTTATCTGAAATTTGTTTGTACCATTTAATAATTTTAGTGCCTTTTAATTAAGGTGATAAAAGGTAAAAGCACAAACAATAATTAAAACTTGGGTACGTATGTACCTGTGGTTGTTACTCAGCATCGCAATTGCATAATTCTCGCCTTCTTTATAATCTTTTGATTTGACTTTGCTTTATATACTGTAATTAATATTTTTTTTTAATTTTTGTCCATTAATTATAAAGTTTGCATATAAAAATCCATTCATAGAAATTTTAATTTATAAAAACCCACACACCCCTTAGACGATAAACAAAGTGTAGTGTTGTAGAACTGTAACATAATGTAGATCGTGCAGTTTTAGAATTCGTAGTCTGCAAGTCCGTCTGTCTGTACGGTCTAATTCGGATGCGAAGATAGCATTGGTCATGATTGTTTGACGCTGGCACTTATTATTAGCTACGTGCCCTTCATCTCATTTCGATATCTCATAAGGCTACCGAAAGTTATGTGAAAATAAATTGTAATAGAACATACTTCTAAGAAAACATTTGATTCTTCTTTTCCCGTTCTAATTACTTATTTCTGTTTTGAAAAATACTAAAGTTACATCTAACATTATTTTAACGTCGCTTTAATAAAATTTAACACAGTTACACACTTTAAAGAATCTTCATTTCATTTCAAAACACGTTTTTTTTACATAAGTTATAACCAGATAAATTATTTTCACTTTTCTACCATAGTTTAAAAACTCAAAATTTTGAAAAACTCTTTGTTACACATGCGAGTACCTATGATAATTGTTAATAAGTAGCTTTTTAAAGGAAATTACATAACAGGAAACATTTTGAATTCAGCAATATATAGGAGTTCCGGCTATTGCACAAAACGACCTTCATGTTGATGTTATATGTTACCAGAATTACTCATAACTATGTCATGTTTTAGAAATATGTAAACTTTCTTCTAGATTTATCAAATTTTAGTTTCAATGAAGTTTGTCTTTTCTTAAAATGTTGATTGTAAGTGGTTTCCCTTGGAAGTCGATCTTTGAATTTATCATCCTTAGATTTTCAAATTGCAATACTAATTTTAGATTAGGTACTTAGCAGGAAGATTGTAAATTTTCTCAGCAGAAAATTTTCTTGCTTTTTTATATGTTATGCCTCAAAACCATTATCTTTTATTGTTAAGTCCAAAAAATCTGTATTTGTGATGTACTGTTGTAAAGCGTAGAGATTGCAAAACCTCCAGAACATCGCTTTAGACACCATCAGATACTATAGAATATTTTTTGACAACTTTACAATTTTAGTAGAAAATTTTTTGGACATTCTGGACACTTAAACCCAGATAACTATCCAATTGTTCTAACCGTTTGTCTAATTAGTACAAAATTCAGCTGTATCGATTCCGACTGTGCTTACGTAACCCATTTTCAGTTTCCTTTTGAAGTTTTCCAATCTCAAGGACCATGTCTAGGAACCTAATTGATGCGTGCGCGCTATCGTCATAAAGGATAAAGGAAATACTCCAATAGAGCGACGGCACTCTATGCGATTTAAATGACATAATGACGAGGCAATTTTCTAATAAACCTTCGGTGCTATAGTTCTCGTGTCCGAAGCACGGCCGCCTCCCGGCAACCTGTTTAGCCACTTCCTTCAGGACACCTTGGAAGGCGAACACTTATTCTAATGCCCGACCGAAACCGATCATCCTACACATACGACTATGGAATCTTCCGTATCATTATCATTCACTGACTGTAAGTATTGTTACATTGTTTGAAAAAAATTCGTTTTATTTGTAACTTTTATTAAATTAATTTTGTACAAGTTTAGTTACTAAAGAATGAATGGACTTGACATTACAGTATGTTTAGGAGTTCCTGTATACAATTTTTATGACAGTTATTTTAAATTTAATGTAGCTACTGTAATTTAAATGATTTCTATATAATATAAATATTATATGTATTTGCTCTTCAATATTGCATTGATTAAAGCTTTTATTCATCTCTACAGCCTGTACCCCTTTGTAACAAATAAAAATTTCGATCAAAGATAAAAGAAACGCTTATATTATAAGATTCGACTTTTGATATTGACTTTTTGTAGGTCATTGAGTCCTAATTAAGCCGTTTTTCTAATATAAGTGTTTAGCGGCACATGGGACCATAGCTATCTATGTGTCTCGTTCGCCGCACAGATCAATACGGGCAGTTACGCAACCAGCCGGCGCCGTCCCGACACATTACTCCCTTTATGCTCCTTGATAGTTACACACTTTAACAACTACGATACAACCTATAACTAACGATAACTACAACCTATTAAAACAAAAAAATATTAAACTATTTTAACTACAAGAAAAGGAAAACCTAAAATGAAAAAGTGTGTGGATAAATATAATGGAAGTATCTATTCACAAGCTCAGTTAAGAATCTAATGAATGAACGAATGCACACTTGAACACTAACAGTGATAGCAGAACAAAGGCTGTAAAACGTGCTAATGGCTCCCTGTCGGACGATACTAGAGACATGCTGAAAAGATTGCAGGCACTTCACAAAGGAGTCAGGCTAGAATTTTTCGCTGAACACAGATCCCGCTGACTTCTTCCGCACTATCAAAGACATGCACTCACATCTTCGTGAAGGCACGGGACCACCGATAGACCTCGCTACTCAAAATGCCTAATACAAGCACTACAGCAAGCGACACTGCACTCACCTCGCCCATTTTCGCTAGTCTTTATTGGAAAGGCGGATTAAAAAGTGTGAACCGCCTCTCGGCCTCGTCTCTGGTCCTCGACTGAGCGGGGTGGGTCGTCGCTAGTTCTGCAACAACGGTGACCGTTACGGCTTCCTCGTTCCAACGAAAAAACTTAAAAATGTGTGCGCTGTCACGTCGGCCCGTCGCACGGCACTGGGGCTATGTCATCGTGAAACGAAACTAAAACCCGGTATGAGAGAGTGCACGGATGGAGAAGGCGCGACTGCGCGACGTTCGGCGGCCTGGCTCGGGCGGCGACTGACGATGGGGCCGGCGCGTATCGAGCCGACGGCGCACTGACGTCACACTGCGTCACGACGCCAGCGCCGCCGCTGCCGCCGTCGCGCGCATCCCGCTGCGCACGCTGCCTTCCGCCCTCCGCGCGCCGCCCGCCGCCACCGCCGGCACCACCGCCGCGCCCGCCCCCCGCGTAGCCTTCCACAACCGGCTCCGATCACAACCTCCGATCGCCGTCGTTTCCGTCCACGCACCCTCCTATCTTTTCAATTTTTTCAGATCCCGAAATGGTCACGGACAGGGTTCGATAACGATAACAGCTTAGATTTTTAAATAACAGAATGCTTTTCGTACATTGTTACCGCGTAAGAATTTTCAAGACGATGATGGGGTTAATAAATTATTACGAGACATTTGTCCTTAGGACAGCGCGAAGGTTGACGGAAGGCCGCCAGCGGCGCACCCTATTTTAATGTTCTGTCACGAGACAATACTTTATTCTCTTCACACTTCTATTAAATATAAAGACACACCCTTAAAGATAATACCTTTATTGAAATTGTAAATATTTTCTGCACAGAATTTAAAGAAGCATTTAGTATAACCGTTTATGATTAGGGTGCCGTAAAGTTATTTTATGGTTAGTGAATACATTTGCGTTCATTTTATTACATTCGCATTATGATAATGTCATAACCTACAAACATAAATAAATTGTACAGTAATGTTTTATTGCCAACGGCCACCCGACGCAACCGCAAATCCTGGCCAATAAATCCGCAATCACCATGGAATTCACCTCCACCACCTCACGAGATTTATGACCGCACATTGAAAAACAGGGAACTTACGGTTTTACCGGTCTAAGTAACAATTACCTACTTTTGGAATATCAAAGGCAACAATAATTTTTATAACTCGACTGCAAATTGCGTAATAAATTATAGCTTCACGATCGGGGTGGGTATTTTGGCCACAAAAATGTAACTAAACTCTATACTTTCTCTATACTTTAGCCTAAGCCCTTAAGTCTTGTAAGGACTGAAACTAGAAAGACTCGTTTAATTTTTTAGGGCGGAAATACCCAGATGATAATTACACTGTTGTTCGAATATAAGGGTGTGAATTTTTGATTGCAAACAACGATGCATTCAGAAAGCTATATTCAAAGAACAGAAAGTAAATGGCTATGAAGCTCTTTGCAATATATTCATATTAAAACATACTCGTATAACTATAGTACTCGTTTATCTGCGTCTGTTTAGAATGATCAATTCGATTGAATTTCGTATTGAGGACAAGGAAGACGAATAATTTTGAGGACTTAAAAAACATGTAAAGTAAATGGACGGGAATTTCGCTAGTATTGTCAACATCAGCAGCAGAACTCTGTATAGCATAGCCGGAATGAAATTTTTAAATCTAAAACTGTTTTAGCTAAAAATCTGATAAGTATATTAATCTTTCTTTGCCTAAGTATAGATACAGAAACACATTTCTTTTCTTGGATCTCAATTGGTATTGACAGAATAGAAAATAAAGACCCTTTTACTACTAGTACCAATTGGGAATAGGTATTTCAATACACTGACGCTACCAAGACATCCCTGCGGTCGTAAATACATTTCCTTCGCCATCAGGGACGCCACCTGTCAGATATTAATTTCCGGTACTCGAAGTAGCTCTATCTACGTAATTACCTATCAGCAAATGAAGTATATATAAACAGTGTCCTATCCGTTGGTAAGCATTCAGCCCAATTGCCCGAAGAAACAATACAAATCCGTGTAATTTATTTTTAATTCCCTTGGGAATGCTGAAAAATTATCCCTGTGTGTCACGTACAAATATCGGGATTTTCCGATGCGTCACTGTCTTTCCCTGCTAAGTGCAGCCCTCTTTCAGGCGAACAATGCTCCCTCGGTAGCTTTCAGAAAATAGCATTTGTCGCAAGTTAAATCGTTATCACGTTTAAAGTAGGTTAAAGCTGCTGAAGCAAAATTTTATTTGCAATCTTGCACATAATTTGCCACCCCGGTGCAAATAAAGCGTAAAATTGCATACTTTTCAATTTGACCGTGCGCCGTGCCCCGCCCGTGCACGTATTTTCATTTTACCGGGTCTAGAACATGGAACAATAGGATTTTTCTCTTCATTGTTTTAGCAGAATCATAGCCGAGAATGTTGGTACAATTTATCACGTTACAGTTTAGATATTTACAGCGCTAATCTATTTTAATATTAATGTTACTAAGAATTTAAATCGTAATCAGTATCTCAATCATAAGAAGACCAATGGACTTGGAACTGAACAGTCATTATTTTTAGTTGCAAAATGTTTTTAAGTTACCCAGGCAACCACCTATCTAGTCTTTCACAACAATAGTAATTGCATGGCGACTACATACAAGTACAATCATATACACGATAGTTGAAACGCGCCCCTTAATAATTTATTGCTTGGTGGAGTGAGCCGAACAATCCCGGGAAAACTTGCCAATCAATATCAGTGCAATGCATTACGTGTCAGAATACTATCGACTACGCATGCACCGGTTCGACCCAAGAATTTCCCAGGCATAGGTCAGTTACTGCGCGACCCGCCATAACTAAGTCCGTTAAAATTCTTTAAAACGTCATATTCTACAGTGCAAGTTGATAACGCTCAAGATCATAGAGTACCTATTTTGAAGACTTTTATCAAAATGAGGTTGCTACCAATATTTATACCAAAATCATTTCGGAGAAAACAACACAATAATGTTTTCAGTTAAACCTCTTGACCAGTTATATTCATATTGAAGTAAATACTTAGACTAAAAACAAATGATTAATGTTATATGAGAGAAAGAGGACAAAGAGATTTTAAATGATATCATATAATTTAACTTGGGGTTTATGATGTATTATGTTAGGGCATTAGTATCAGCGACGGTGCAAAGGGCCACCATTCCTTTGCCTTAGAACACGGCTGATATGAAAATTCGTCGTGAAGCGGTTGGCGGTGCGGTGGGGGGCGGCGGGGACACTTGGGTTGAGGCCGGGGGTGTATGGAGGCTCTATTTGGGTCACCCCGGGCGTCATTCCCCGCGATCAATAGCGGAGCCGGCGCGCGCCGTTCGCCCTCTAGCTTGCGCCGCCGCGCCGACGGTTACCTAACACGTCTCGCATACTGCCCCATCGACATTAATTTATTTTATGAACTACTTAAACATTTTAACTATTTCGACCTAAAAGTACTTTAATTTTTTTTTTCTTTAAATAGAACTATTCCCGTCTATAATTATAATTGCTACGTTTACACTAAAAGTAGGCGAACCACCCCATCCACCCTCGAGTAGGCGCAATGTCCGCTGTCTAGCTTATCTAGCACGAGTCTGCCAGTGATATTATGTAAGAGCATTGGATAAACTTATTTAAAGAAATTTTTTAAATTAAGATACGAGGATTATTCGAGATGAGGGTTAGATAAGGCAATCCCCAACGATTCGCTGTTTTTATTGGTTCTGTCTGGATTTGGAACGAGCCTCTGAATCCGGAATTAATAGCCATTTCTTTTTAAAGGACACCCAAAAATAAGGAGGATTTAAGAAATTAGACGGTATTATTCATCGGTTTCGATGACAATCAAAATCTTGATAAAAACCTATTGAAATATTATTATATAACATGAAAACAGGGCGGCTATTTAAAGTGACGAGGGTTCGTGATATATACATTAAATATTCAGTGATCGCTGCCGATATGGGGAGCAGACGAAATAAATCAGCGGTCAGCCTTAAATCCCGAATGACTCATATTTCAAAAGCGTGCTGAAAACTGTAATGAGGTGTTCCGTGTCAAGAACAGTACTAGAGTGGAGGCACAAATATTATGGCGGAGAGACAAGGCTTTGCGACTGAAGTATCATTCGTAAATTCGTACTCTGAATTTCGAATGAATCATTACTTCAAAGAACTATTCATCTCTGGCATCACAGTTTAGGTTTCATTCCTTCATAAATTCAATACACCATCATTTCAATATTCAAATAGTGAAACAAAAAACTTTCTGGAAGCCGCCGTCTGTATTCTGTACATTTGCATTTAAACGGGATGGAGTTTACAAACTTTTTACATTCAAGCTACAGACCAATGACGAACTTTATTGAATAAGGTAGGTAATTGAATATTTTATTCGCGCACCTTTCCCTTCTTTAACGATATCATTTCAGGAACAATGAATTTCTGTATAGAAATGTGTTTGGCGCATTATTCAGCCCACGTTTATACACGATTAAACTTCATAGACTAATCGACGGTTTAAAGTTTTAGTCACCTTAATATTCAAAAGTGCCTTGAGTTTGCGCAATGATTAAATGAGGATTAATGCCAAGTTATATGTGCAAAAGTAGTTTCCTTTTACAAATAGGAACGAACTTATATATAGTTAACTAATGGCAACCTCGTGCGTGGTCGGTACGTAATGTCGTTAAATCTCGGACAACTTTAGGGTGGTTTGACAACATCTGATACGGATTGATCACTAAATCGTATCTCCACGCTCCATAACTTTCCAGGTTGTGAGGAGGTCGTGCACTTTTTAAAAACAGTTAGAGTCATGGAAAAAACACTACTATACGTACAGCAAATGGAGTACATAACTCTGGAACAACTGGTAGCTCCACTCGAGACAAGTGAAACTTTTTCTGGACTACAAAGGGTGCACACATCATGATGTTGAAATACCATTTTCAGGACTAGGTACCGAAAATACCGAAAATCGACCTGAACCAAAAATTATTGCTATATTTAACGTAGTGCCATAAATGAAACTTAAAACAAAAAGGAAAAATAGTAATCGAAAATTCAATATCCAAGATATTGTATTTTGATAAGTATAAAAGCGGCTAGGCCACATTTCGCGTATGTACGAGTATATTATATCAAAAATAGACCAAGTACCGCATGGAAATAGAAGGTAAACGTAGCACAGTGACGTGTTGGCGTGTATACGCGGTGCCAAAACGTGCCCATAAAACACTAATACTTATTGCAAGTGAAACATTCACAATAACCTATCCAGATTCCACAAAGATTGCATTAAAAAAAAAAGTATGCAAATTTCTCATTCTTCTTATATTTCATCGTTCGTAAAATATACAAACATTTTGACATTAATGTGATGACTGCCCAATAGAGGGTAATATTGGAACTTTTATAATATGGGTAAGAAGACAGAAAACTCATACATATACCTAATGTTTGATAAGTCAGGAACTTGAAACTTTTTACTTTTAATGAAGTCTAGGCGATTACACACACTCTTTAAACTGGAACGCATAAAGCAAATTACAACGGTGCCTGTTCAAATCATAGAGACTCAAAACTTCACAGACAAAAATTTTTGAAAACAGTTTTTACAAATATTATTGAGTATCAAATATTAAATAGCCTCATGAAATAAATAGATAAATTATTTTTAGTGCCACTGAAGTAAATAAACGTGTGTAGATGTACGTATATATAGAGCACAGATAAAGTTACAATATTATTGCTAGAAGTTAGTAACAGAAGAAAAGTGATTCCGCCTAGAAACCCATCGCTAATGTAATCAGTAAAAGTTATAACAGGAAGACCAAACATTCCTTGAACATACGAAACAACAAAGGATGAGAGTAAATGAAGGTAATACGTTTTGTAAATATATATTTGTTTAATTTTAGAAAGTCGTTACGTATGGAAATGCATTTTTAATTTTTCCTAGCAATGTAACGATTTTTTGGCTCAAGGAACAATTATTAATATATTTTTTTTAATCTGTGACATTCAATTTAAATAACTTGTGTCATGTGCTGATGATATGAGTTAATACTAAAATTGAAGGGCGTTTTCTATAACCTTAGATCTAAATAGGTATGCATAGCCGCATAGTAACTACATATTTTAATCTATATGCTACGGCAGTACGAGCTACGACGAGTGGTCCTCTTTGTAAAGATTTTCAGTTCTTCAGGCTTGTTCGTATGCATAAAACTACAAAACGACTGCCAAAACAGTGTTTTACGAACCGCATTGGAAACACAAACTTTAAAGAGTGGATCTTTATTGAGAGTCTAAATTGTTCTCTACCCCTTCTTTTTAGATGTTTAGAGGTGCCAAAACGCCATATATAAATCAAATTTATATCCTAGAGTAAGTCGTTAAACAACTGGTTTAATACTTTAAATGGCCAATAGTCACTGTAAGTAAGCCTACAGATCGTACAAACAGCTTTTGCGTTTCAGGTATTGCGCCATATATTCTCCAAACAGATTTCCAATATTATGGGTACCATTAAGTTTGGAACCGTTCGACCGTGACTGTAATTAAAGTGATTAACGATGTTGTTACGTTAGATAGTTAAACTATATACCGTAAAACCTCAGCCTATTGAACTGTAATAAAATTTCATGAATCGATTTCGTTAAAACTACTATTGGTATTGGTTAGAGACAGTAGAGTCTGTTGAGCTTAACTTATAATTATTTGCCAGTATTTTTTTTTATTTCACCTCATTTATTCGTATTGATTTTGCATGCATTATTGAAATAGAAAATTGACGGTGTCAATAATTTCAATTTAATCATTCTTGATTTAAGTATTATACTGTGTGATTTGCTATTTTAAAAAAAACTTAAAAATATATTTTAAAAAACATACATCTCAGCAGCTCTGTGTGGATTTCTACGTATAAGTGCCGCCTAAAACCGCTTTAAAGAGGATAAACTGGAGTGTAAACTCAGTAGTGTTCGTACCGACCAGCTGTCTCCATATATCAACATTAGTTTAAAAGAAAATGGGTACGTATTGTTCAAGAAAATGCAGTAGGTACACATTCGGAAATATCTACATTAACTATAAAAATAAATTTGAGAAACTTAGAATTATGAAATGCGACCAGCGCAGACCAGTTCGAATGTAACGGACGAAAAATGAATAATTTCACTTGACTACTTTAGTTTAAGATGATAATGTGTTGTACCACAAATAATAAGAATTATTTGAAGTAATATTACAGTATAAATTGTTATAATATATTTGTCCTCAAATGTAATGGATGCTAACGTCTTTAATAACTACGCTACGAAATACAGGTCTGGAAATACCAAGTCAAAAGCTGTTCGGGTAATGAGAGCTTGGAACTACGCTATCCAAGTTTCAGAACGAATACTTATGATAACATGAAGTTTCTAAACTTCGCTGAACCTGTTCATACGTTAACGCAATCAAACAGGGGATAATAGTTTTACCTCACCTCGATCCAAGTCCCGGCGAGGTCAGAGTGAATAAACCACCGAGGCGAGTCAATTTCCTATATTAGATTTGCCTTGCAGAGTGAAGGAACGGTATTCTAAGGAAAGGTTGTTTCAACTCCAGAATGAAATTGAATAGCGCCAAGTCTAACGAGATCGATTATCGAACCTTTTGATATTCTTTTCCATCGTTTAAAGGTTGAAGCTTGGAAGAATTAAGAATTATTTTAAAAGCTTATTATTTTTGTCAATTTTTATGTATTTCGGAAAATTGTATTAGAAATCAAATATTAATAAATCAATATATTATATAGTACTTACTACAAGCCAACAACAAAAACAATATATACAGATAACTAATACTAGCTACCAAAATTTCTATATTAAGTATACATATTACAAATGACAACAAAAATTATCTTGAAATAGTTGCAATACATAACCACGAAAATCTATGTAAATGCCAAATAAATCTGGTGTGAGGAGATATCGCAAGTCCTTTGTTCTTAACGTTGAAACTTAGCGGAGTAAATTGAAACCCGAAATAAATCAGATACAAAACAAGCCAACCCAAATGTAAGAGAAATAAGAGACTAAAAGCCTCACATTGAATTAAATTAGGCCGTGGAAAAGAGAGACGGAGAAGAAATCAAAAGGTTTACCGACCATTTTGCCGAGTGAGCACACTTCAGCAGCGTATTCTTTTCAGATTTTAACAAATATATAGAGATAAGAAGTGAATATCACATACCTACACATAATACGGAGATAGCATTTCGTAAAACATTTCAGTCAATGAAATTATTGTAGAATAAACAGAATATGAGCTAATATAAACACTGAACGTCACGGCCGTTGCTACGCCGATACTGTTGATTCACTCGCTTTTCATGTACAAGCCGAAGGTGAAGACGAAGGAAGTTTATTAGAATATATACCAGCCGATAAGATTTATAGTTCGTAATTCTAAAAATTGCACACGTCCCCATGAGGTAGCTCATAAAATAAATTGGTGGTGATTTAAAAAAGCAAAAAATAATGAATTAAAATACATACTATTACACAGATAAATAGATACTAAACCAGCAAAATCATTTTAAAAATAAAATAACGAATATTTTCTACATTTTTAAATTATAAATGTCTATTATATATTTAAAAAATTCTCACTATCTTTGTTAGTTTCTCGTATATTGCTGATGACATGTAAAGCTAGTTAAATTCCAGACACGTACGGATTGGAATACCCGCAACTGGGTGATATTCGAGAACTCCGTGGCTTTGAAATGTAGCCTTCAAAGCAGATTAGTTCAGCGAGCGCCTGACATGCCCCTTTTAAATACAAGAACATTACGTTCCGAGCGACAACGCACCGAAAAGGGAGAACAAAGATATAGCAGAAATCGTATTATACCCTAAAGGCAAAGTGCCACATTTTGTTCACATATTTATTACAAGCTTCAACTCCACTTGTTTTTATTTTATTTAAAGTCCCATAAGACCTATAAGATAATGCGGTTTGAAGGGTAGTGACAGTCCAAATGCACTACGTTCTGCTAGATAAAATAATTGGCAATCGACTACTATGAACCAAATGTAAAGAAACGTTTAAACTGTTAAACGAGTAAACAAAACTGACTTCAAGAGATTACATACAAGTCACCGTAACCCGCAAAAATATACAGTTATATATTGATGTTATAGATTCGAAGTGGACGTTAAACCTGTAGGTCAGTCTGACGTTTTTGGATGATCCATTTTTATATTTGAAATTCCAGCAATAAAATTCAGCAAGTAGGACAGGGCCGGGTATCATACTAAATGGAATCCAGGGTATTTCGCGATACGTAAATCTAGCCGTGAATCAGCCGACAAGTGCACGCGAGAATTGCCGTGCCCGACATAATTCAATTATGAGCTTGACGACTGGTCGCAAAGGTATTGTACGAGAAATATACCTGCTTCACGAGAAATAAAGTACAGGGGCCGTGGGAACCGACAATTTGACATACTGTCACGTGTGCCCACTATCAGACTACAACTGTATTGCATGGTTAAAAAGTTATTTCCATATAAGTACACTTTATTTTGACTAATAGAAAATGTTCATGCAATGATCATGTAGAATTTATTATTTACATAAACAATAGATCGCAAAAGCGCATTTGCATCTGTGATAAAGTTCTCTAATAACGCTAATGAAAAATATATATCGTGGTGCAGCATAAGGTAGGTTAGCTGCGCCATTAACTGTAGGGAAATTACGGCCCTTGTAACAAAACAAAGGCACATGCAGTTGCATTGGAAAAGGGGTTAAGAGCCACTACAACAGAAAAAGTAGATTTTGTAGGCAATGAAAACAAATAATAAAAACGAGGTCTGAAAACAATTGCATTTGGTGAAAACAATGACTTCGGTTGAAGGTACAACTTAATTGGCTGTTTGTTGGAAGCACACAAAACTGTAAAGATTACTTTTGGTGGCAATCATTTTTCTTTGTCTGTCGTACAGGTAAGATTGATGATATAATTATATTGCATTCGAATAAAAAGAAGAATATTAATATTTGATAATAACATTTGGTTGATAATATCTAGCTGGATCGAGACCGTAAGTTATCCGATGGCTGTGTCCAAAATTGCTATAATCCTGGCCGGTCGTTGGCGGAGTGAGCGGCTCGAAGCGGTGTAGTCCGGTGGAACTGGACGCCCGGCATCCGTTGTAAACTCCGATATTAGTTCAATGACCAGATTTAACATGAGGCAAAAACCTAACTATGTATTGTATTGTGTATATTTTGATTCACCTATATGTATCAGAATACTATTATTAGGTATTTAGTAAATACATTGTTTTAGACATATAATTTAGTACAAAGAAACGTTAAAGGCAGCAGTCAGGAACAAAATTGACAATTATTTTATGTTTAACAATAAGTACTTAATATAAACAAACGTTAAACATTAAATGTATCATAAATACGAGCAATTGAACTATAATAGAACATCATTAATTCAGAATACAAGCGAAACAGTATGATGATGTTCTGACTCTGACTGAAGTAATTGCAAACGTAGGTACATCTTTTTGATAAACAGTCTGATTGACTTGATTAAATGCATCAGGCATTACTATATTGATGACTTTATACAATTGACATCTTGTTTTTGTTTGTGATAGAGCAATTAGAAATTGCGTCAATATTATAAATTAAATATTACCTACAAACCTATCCGGTAATTTCCTTTAAATTAAAAATGATATATTTGACAAAAACATAATTGTCCAAAGAGCCAAGTCATATATTTTTTGACAGATGTTTTACCAATTGCTTTGAAATGTTCGTATGACTATCTAACTGTTATGTCAATCCCATACATACCTACATAGTTACAAATTCGTTAAGGTTAATAAATAGACAGATTAATCAAATAGGCATCTTATTCGTCAAAGATGAAAAATTTAAAAGAAAATGCGTTAACGGACTTTAAATTACGTCATAATAAGCCTTCAACGCCTTCAACAAAAGTGACAAAACAATATTGAATAATTAGCCCCTCATTTGTGTTAAAGTAGGAAAGCAAAGAAACTAGCAAACAATCGAGACGCGTCAATTGCAATCGTCCACTATTTGTTCACGATACTACACACATTAAAAGCTGAAGAGGAATAGTGGACAGAGAAGTTTATGTGCATCTTAACACGATTTTCTTATTAAAAGATTTTCGTCCCTAATCGTATTATTTGAGCCCTGTCAGTATTCATCCATTATATAATTATAAACACGTTTTTGATTCAGCAGTGACAGCTTCGTGGTTGCATTTCGGGTAACCGTTAGGATGGGTCCGGGTTTAAGCCCTAAACGCACCTGCAGTTTGTTTATTGTTAGTTTGTTTATCGTAATAGCAAATTACATGCGTATTATGAATTAATAACCACTCATTAGTGATCACTAACTTTTCGATGAAGAAAAACGTGACAACTCCAACATGTCAGAGAGTTCTCCATAAAGTTTTCAACAGGCATGTTATGTTTATATGTAATATCCCGTCCGGGACCTTCGGGACCAATATGAGTGATGCATTTTTCATAAAGATTTTCAAACATTTTGAGAAAAAAATAGAAGTTGAAACTCCAATAAAGCAGATTACATTTTCCTCAAAACAATTCCATCCAATTTATTCGCGATTCGTTATGCTTTATTAACTTAAGTATATCAATATGCGTCGTTGAATCTTTTAACTATACAAGAGTACAATAAAAAAAGTGCATCGACTTAATGAGCAGAGTAAATACCACTTAATTAAACTATTATTATCTGATATGTTCTGATTTTTAATTCTATTCGGTAGAAGCTCCATTCACAGTACATC
>DWAV01000140.1:0-27310 GCA_018231305.1 Noctuana lactifera
GTGCCGAGTACATGAGGTGCCCGACGAAATATCGGATTTCAAGTGGCATGGAGGTGATCCTATCGACAGGAAGCCGCATCTTTGTGGCTTTGGCCACATTGTTCTGCGGGATTGGTGAGCCATTTTATGTTTAACAGTTAACAGTCTATGTTTTAGTTTATATTTTGAGTTTGGTAGTATGTCGATATTCAAAATAAATACTAAATTGTATCTTGAAGTTAATAAGGAATTCCTGTTCCTATTAATTTTTATAAATCCCTTAGAAAGCAAATTATAGCGATTTTATAACAATGAATGAAAGAGTAACCAACCAGTCATGTTTATTAATTTTACTTCATTAATCTTTGTATATTTTAAACGTTATTACCTTTCCAGTAATTTTCATTGTTCGGCTTGTTAAATTATGTAAAGATCTCTAAGATTCGTCTTAGGAGTTTCATAATGTGATTGAAATTGAAACTTGAGCGATGATTTCAGAAACAAAGGAGTAATTAATAATTGAAGCAGTCGACTCTTCTTTAGATTCTTGCGTAATTACCGAGCTAATGTTTTTTTGGTCTTATTATTATTGTAACTAGGTAATTATGTCATTCGGAAATTAGGGTCAGGTCAATTTTATTAAGCTTTTTCGGTTAAAATTCTGACGGAAAAAGTGACACAATTCAACAGTATTTTGTGTGTCCTGCCACAAGAAATACTTACTTATTTATTCGAAATTATTATTAGATTATAACTAAGTTTGATCAAAGCATTCATGACCTGCGTCATATTTATTCCGCTTAATGTGATATTATTACATATTTTCCTCCGAAATATTACCTACTATATTTTTGATTTATGGTCAAGGAAAACGTATGTTACCAGTTTAACAACAAACAACAATAAATATACGGAGAGCTATAAGTTATGTTATTAATATACTAATATATGACAGGAAAATAAAGGTCAATTTAATGAAAAAATAACCAACAGTATCGTCAATATGGGTTATTATTGGTACAATTCGTCATTTGTAACTTAATTAAACTAATTCTAACGTGTACAAACAACGCATGTGTGAGTAAAATAGAATTTCGTGCGATGAAATGGCTAGTCGTTTGATGGGAAATTGCTAAAGGTACATTTTCATACACATTTACATGCTACGAGCATCTACGTTGTCGGAAGCACTAAGCTCGGTTTAAAAGCTTTTAACTCGTTGGCTATACACAATCTTTCATCAATGCATTAGTTTTTGTTAAGATCTCTATGATTGATGAAGACATTGTCACAAAACTACAATTAAGATTAAGACCACCTAAAATAGAATAACCTTAGCCGTGCCTCGACGCAGCGATACTTGGATAGAACTATGTATTAGAAAGTACTGTTATATTAATTTAATTTGCCAAAACATAATAAGAATTGGCGAGAAGAGACTTGAAGGGAAGTACACACAGCACACCACCGTTTTGTGCTCATGTCCTTATCTAGATACTATTTATGAAGAGAGTGTCATGTATAAAATATGTACAAAGGCTATCAACGCGACGTGCCATTTTTACGGATCTATTTCGATAGCGCTATTTTGTGGCATCTAAAATTTATACGCAATATCGCATTTTGCATCTCCATAAAAAATATTAAAAATATTTTCGCGAAAAACGTACCTGTGATACCGACTTCTTTTATAACGCTTTTATTAGCGATAAATTTATGTATGTTTGTATTGTCATAGTGTAAAAATGAGTGAAAATAAATAGTTTTTAACGAACGAATCTTTGAATTTTGGTTTCATCTACTTTTAGTTGTAATTGAAACTCTGCAGATATAATATCATGGGACGACCACAATTTGGTATATCGGACGGAGGTGATCTGATAGTGGAGTGAAGAGGTGGATAAGATAAGAGGTGGTTATTACTGCATAGTTATTAATTTGTATTTTAAAGGAGGGACGGAGGCCTACCTTAGCCAAAAGCCATAAATAAAAATATATGAAGAACTTTTTTTTCATATAAAAATTTTCCGTGTGTTCATAAGTCGGTACCTACTTAACTCATGTCCTTACTCATGAGCGCTCGTAGGTCGACAAGTCGCGACGGAGACTAATTTAATGACAAAATTTTCCATGTATTTAGGATAGTGAAGCCTTTTTCAAGCTGAAAGTAGGGCTGTCATGATTGGATCCTTTAAACGCATCTCTGTAAGGAGTTTCCACGTAGTAAGAGACCTATTATTTGCTCTATCTTACTATTTTGCCTACATTTATTAAGTAGGTACATATATAATACACTACACCATACACCACACAAAAAATAGTTTAAATTACTAATACTAACTTACTAATTCTAATATTTTTAGCCGCTGTCTTGTAACTTGTAACCCAAGCTATGTAATAAATCAATGAATATCTAGATTCTATATAAACGGGATCGTTCAGGCAAAACTGAAATTACCTACAAGAGCTACAATAGATACATTATGTATAGATATCTTTTCAAAAGCTTTTATTACAAATCTATGAATACAAAATGTAAATATAAAATAGAATAATAGAACACGCATTAAAAGTTATTAATGTGCCTACCTTCGTCTGAAAACTACGCAGCGTAACGTAGGTACGAATAAAGTTTGAAGTAATATTAGCGAGGTTAGCAACTTATTAAATACAAAGTTGGAAACTGAAAACGAACAATATGTTTGCGCCAGTTCGCTTCTTCATTAAACGATACGACATGGCTCCGGCTCCTAAAATTACATCGATAACGTCATTTGTATGAAATTATTCGACGATATGTCAGTGTTCGCACGTTCCAATAAGACAGTGTGCAGGATTTTTATAAAATCATGCACACATTGCGCACATTTATGTCGTCACTGTTGTCGTGTCGGGACCGGTGTCGTTATTCAACAGGAAGCATCCTTTCTTGAAGGACGTATTGTTAAAATGTCATCTTTTCGCTGTCGGCAATGTTTGTTTGCCCTTTCTTGTCCTGTCTGTCTATTCTTAGTTTACAAATCTATTAACGTCCTAGAATAATAAGCATCAGTCCTAAGCAGAATGTTATTTAAGGATAAACTTTATTTTTCGGCAATTCCGACATAAATATCCTTCGTATTTTTATCGAAATATTAATAGGAACAAAAAGTTCTTGCGTATTTATCGTTTGGGATTTTAATATGTAGCGATGAGATCGTTAAAATAATTGTCAGCTATCTGTCATTATATCAGTGCAGTCATAACATCAGTGGATAAATCTGGAACGATCAAATCAAGTAGATCAAAAGTGGAGAAATTTGAAACAATTTCCTAAAAAACCGAGGTAATTTTTATTACCAGTGTCCTTTTCATTCTCAAATATGAGAAGA
Organism: Noctuana lactifera; assembly: GCA_018231305.1. Lineage (NCBI taxonomy): Eukaryota > Metazoa > Arthropoda > Insecta > Lepidoptera > Hesperiidae > Noctuana > Noctuana lactifera. The sequence goes on from DWAV01000140.1 coordinate 3,351, forward strand.
GTTTAGACGATAGAATTGGTATTAATTGCTCTACTCGTATATTATACGAGTACCTTTCTCAATTATCTTACGCTCTTGCGCTCTCTTGAATTATTTATTGATTGTTTTTGTATGTTGATAAAACTTACGGTTGTATTAGGAATATAGTCAACCAGTGTATTCTTTTCTATACTGAAATATGTTCAAAAAAGGGTTTTCTGAAAATATAAACGTAAAAGATTCGATATGTTAATTGAATATACGTCCCGTCTAGTAAACACCAGAAAGTTTCCGTGTGACAACGGCGGAGCTGCGGGCAATTCCGAAAGTAATTTGAATGTAATCCCAAATACTGCCAAAATATGTTACTATAATAACCTTTGAGATAAGGGTTTGCCGGCGCCCATATGCCACTGCGACCAATACTGATGTGTTGTTGCTCTTGCTTACCTTTACTTAATTGGAAAAATACTTATTTCTACATTCGGCAATAATACCATAGGTACCTACACGTTTACAATAACTTAAACTGGTTTTCAAAATTAGTCATAAGACATTTTTACTTTTATTTAACATACATAATATAGATGCTGATTTATGATATGTAGATGAATTTCTGATGATTTATGATAATACAAACATTTATTTTTTAATTCCAAATAAAGAAAAGATGAAATACTAAAGTTACTTTAAAATTTTCAAAGGGTGTTCGGATGTGACATCGGACATACATAATTCACAAAGACTTGTCAAATTACCTAAGTACTCATTGAATACGTTACTTTGAAATAACTTCAAACGACTTAAATATAATTTAACGTTATGTCTTTACGAAAATAAATGGCTTATGTGACAACCCTATTTAAATATTAAACTTCTGGCTTGGAGAATAAAGCATGGGTAAAACAATGACAACATTAATATAACCACATACTGACAGTTTTTCTTTTGAACTAGGCGTTATTAAAGTTCATCTCCGGTCAGGTTAAAATTTCCTTTTAATAATTTCTCTTTCTCCGTATAAAGTTCCTACTTCTCATCTCTTAACATATATTTCAGCAATTTTTTTGGTTGAAAGGCTCGGTAATTTTCAATACAGAACGAGTTTTCTTTTATTTCATTTGGATGTCACTTCAATACTTGGGCCTTTGTACTCTTACGATAAATAAAAGTTAATAAAAATTAAACGTTATCAAAAATTCTTTGTTATAAGGCATTTAATAGGTTAGATACATGCTTAATATTTAAACGGAGCTTATGTGTACTAGTTAATAATATTTTAGTTATTTGTAGTAGGTAGGTACGAGTAGGTTGTATAGTATTCAGAAATTTATAATACAACGAAGTCATTAACTGCGCATATAATGAGAAGTTGGCGTTAATAAACAAATAATGGCATCCATTTTCTCAATGACAACATACACGACAGCGAGCTGTTTATTTTAAGCAATTAAATCACGTTTACACACTCGAAATGTGCGCATATTCTAACGTAAGGGCTAATAGTCAGCGCCATTTTGACTTGTTATTTATTTTATAGTTAAGCCTAATTAATTAGTTTCATAGTCTATGATTTTTTAATAAAATGATGTTTTATTAGCTATTAACAACACAAAGTAATTAGATTTACGCTAAATATAATAAAAATAAGGAATTACTAATAAAAGAGGCTTTATTAAAGGGAATAAATATAATAAATCTAAAACAAATACATATTAAGAAAATTTCAACTGTATTACCTACTCGTATGTCTACAATAAATGTCCTAATACGTGTTTCGTTACTCGTTATAAAGACACTGGTTTCATTTTATAGGAGGATACAGCCAATTGTTCAACTCAGTGACAATTGAGTGAAGACTTGTCTATTCGTTAAAAAGCATATTACCCATTTAAAATGTAGTTAATAGAATTATGCCAAGACTTGCAAGTAAGTTGCGCAATTGAACCCTCGAAAAATGTAATTAAATACTTGACTTATATTTTACTGTCTGTAACACTCACAATCGCTCATAATGTTTTAGTTAAAGATTTTGATGAAATGTTTAGAAATCACCGTTTAGAGCAGCAGGTACGTAGTGATATCACTTTGTACTCGTATATTTTTAAATTAACACTTTTAAAACTAAAATAAAAGTAAAATAAAATTTTACGAATTTCATCAATAAATTGCCTCAGAAATAAAGACGAACTAGTAAACTCAAATAATCTTGATCAATAGCGTATAATTTCGCGCAGTTCGTAAAGGAAACAAGGAGGCTTGATTCGGGCTGAATGGGGCACATCGATCAATCACGGATGGTCGGGATATATTGGATATATAATAGGTATATCATTGGCTCTGTGTTCTGAGAAATAGTAGGTATCAAAATATATAATTTATCATGTAGCTACTAGTGAATGCCAGCGACTGGAACCACGTGTAAAAGGACTTGTTAGATACCATGTTATAACTGTATAAACTAAGCGTATTGAATACTAATATAGTACTTAGAATATTTATAGGATAAAAACACAGTAAATGCACAGATATACCTACAGTACATAGCAAAACAACACTTGAAACATGTTACCTTTATTAATTGTTATTTTATTAGGTATTTATTAAATAAAACAAATGGTATTTTTACATACCTATGAACTTAAAAATACACAATAAAATCTAAACACAAGCGAAATCTAAACAAATGATGTTAAATTTTGTGGCCAATAAGCAAAAGACCGAAGAATTCTTTCATAGTTTTGCATATAGAAAACACAAATTTTCTTTCTTTTTGTGTCTTGTCCGAAGCCAAGCCTTTTGTGCATACATTTTCGAGTGAATTCTCTTGTACAGTCACCCAACTGTGCAGTATCTTGCCAGCCAGATCCAAATTCTCGCCAGGCTAACTTTAACAAGTTTTAGTCGACCATTGAATAAAAAACCTTTATGAAAACGAACGAACCTTACGAAAATAATCTTCATTTTGAACACCTGATAAAAATTAAGCTACCACTTGAAAATACAAGCAAGTTAATCTAGCAGATACCTCTATCCGAAAACTGTGAAATAAGGAGTTACTTTTTATCTGACATATAAGTTCGGAATAGACCATCAGAAACCGGTGAAGTATTATAAATTAATAACGTATATTGCATTGTCTTTGTTACAATTTTAGTTAGCATAACATATCTATACAAGATGACATATTAAGCTGCTATAACTGAAAAACTGTTTCGAAGTAGGTACCTATCTAACAAAAAAAGCATTAAATATGCAATGGTTTTGACATTATTTTCAAATACATAAGCTTATAGGTAATGTTCAAATAGTGCAATATTAAATTTAAGGATTTGATATAAACTATTCCAGCACTTTTTCATTTTATACAACGAGGTCAGCGAACATAAAAAAGCAAAAAGCAAAAGTCACAGAACCATGAAATATGAAGGTAGATATTATAGCTTAGTTGAGTATAAAATAAACATTCGTAAAATAAATGTAAAACGAAAATTCGAGAAGTATGCGTAATGTAGTCCCTTAATGTAAAAGAGCTCAAACAAAACAAATAACGTTCGTGAAACTTCATTTTCTTTGTCTCTTTTAATCCATGTAAAGTAAGCTTTTGCTTAAATATCGAGGCCTTTATTCGAATGTTGATAAACTTTATAAAGTACGAATAGATCTTTAACATTTGTTTCCGTTTGAAACGCGATACGAGTACAATCATTATGTGGTGATTATAGGTATACTCATTTCTCTTGCTAAACATGTCGGCAATGCATTTAATTAAATTCTAAGTATTTATAGCTCGATGAAATAATAACAATATTGATCAAAATTACCAATATTAATATACCTAGGTAAGATAATTTTAATAATGAACCAGCGATTTGTTAAAAAAAAACTTTTATTATGGTATGATCCCTAAATATATGTGATGATGGGTAGGTTCGAGAGAATACGATCATAAGAAACATATCTAACAGCAAACAAAGTTATAAGGTAGGATTTTTATCGCCGGATTAATGGTATCTAAGATTATAATTTATTTAGCAGCAAAGATGTAATTATTTTTATTTCAATACCGCAATTCCAGGCACGTGGTATAAATCATAATAATTACATTACGGGTAACGGATAAACCTTGATTAGATTAATATAATTGAATACTAATAAGCTTAATTACGTTTTGATAATTTGGCATACGCATGATGCGAATCTACTCTAAGCCATTCTGACGGTACCATCCTAATAAAAATGAACATGTTTTTTATTTTTGAGTATATACGAGTAATTAATACGTGTCGTGTACCTACTAGATGTTTATTTAAATCCAATTTGCCTTATCCCGATATAATTGTACAGATAGCGTACCTACAGTTAATCTTGAAAATAATGAAGTTCTGTTCAAAGATTTTTAAACTGCAGTGAGCAAAAAAAACCATGTGCACTTTCGGGACAAAACAGCAACTTTTTTCCGACTTCAAAGTATGTAGTTTATGTAATTTAAATACTACATGTAGTCTTTTATGTATGTTCACCAACGTAAAGGGTATCGTGGCTTTGGAGGGTTTAATGCATACGTTAAATATACTGACAGAAAAATATCATAGACCAAAGTAAATTATTGAATTCTGTAACTATTTAAATCAATTCTTCATTAAGAATGTGATGTTTTGTCTAAGTCAATGGTTTATGAAGCTTCATTTGTTTGTCTTTTAAACAGCTAGGTTATTGTACGACGTTAACATATTAAAAAGTCACTTCGGAGAAAGTAGAAAGTAATGGACGGATGGACGTGATAGAACTGCGAATAATTCTTTCAAGCATAACATAAAATTCAACAATAACATTTACAAAATGCTAGTAGAAAACCAGTCTCAGAATCGTAAATAGGTAGAGTGAGTAGAAAACCTATTTACGATTCTGAGACTGGTTTTCTACTAGCATTTTGGGTTTATAAAAATATATACTATATAAGCCCAAAGAAAGAAAATTGTGATTCTTATTTTGAAGTCCTTTATTAAATTTCTTCTTCTATATAGGGGTCCGTGGCCTTCATAATTTGGAAATCAATGTTCCAAACGCGGTGCTGGTGGGTGAAACTGTTACTCTGGAATGCAGTTGGCAACTCGAAGACGAGGAAGCTTTGTACAGCGTAAAGTGGTACAGAGGAAGGGAAGAGTTCTACAGATACATTCCAAAAGAGTTACCTCACACAAGAGTATTTCCACTGCCCGGTATCGAAGTTGATGTAAGTCAATTGCCTTTAATATTTAAACCTTGTTTCAGAATGTCTTGCAGCATCGTATAAAAACTCGATTGCATTAAGAATTTATTTTATGCTTAAGTTCCTTGAGTTAACTCGCTTTCTTTATTTCAAGTATTTCTGTTTATAATTCTACATATAAATTAGGATACAAGCTGTGCCCCGCGGTTTCACCCGCGTTAAAAAAAAATTCCCAACATTTCCCTTCACTCCTATTGATTGTAGCGTGATGAAAAGTATACTATAACCAACATTGTACTTAATAGTATGTTGGTATAACTGTTGCTTAAACAGTTGAATAACTTCAGCTTTACTATTGGATAAACAGATATCGAGATCCGGAGCACGGCGCGTGGTTCTGCAGCAAGCGACGCCGGCGATGGCGGGCCGCTTCCGCTGCGAAGTATCCGCTGACGCGCCCACCTTCCACACTGAAATACGATCGGCTCCACTGGATGTTGTTGGTAAATAGAAGTAAAACCTCCACTTTCTCGTCTCGCAATAGAATTATTGCGAGACTAGACGAACTGGCGCAAGGACGCGCCGTCCCGTGCCTCGTTCATAACTTTGCAACTTTCATAGTGCTTTTGATACGGAGCTTTAATTAATTACATACTATAATGCCGAAATTATAAAGTAATGTTCACAGTCACCCTATACACACTTGTTACGAACATGTTTTATTGTTAAGAACAACCGTAACTTAGATTGATTTTAATTTGATGTCAGTTTCGCATAAAAAATCCACAATAAATACCTACTTGACTAAAGCTTCTTCTGAATCAAGTAAGGGTATAATCAATAATACGAGTATAATTAAAGTTAATTTTACTTAAAGTTTTAAAAAGAACAGCGTATGAATAGAGTTTAGATATCACTTCAGTGATCTTGTAGTAATTTAATTTTAAGTATAAAATTTATAAGCTATTTAAATAAATTCTCGATAGCTGCATGGACATTATAAATATTTTCGCGCTATTTTATAAGAAAATGGTCCTTTGTTTTAGTCTTAAAACTACTAAAAAGATTTTACTTTTGTTAGCTCCTTTTAGTTTTCTTCTCGGTACGTTGTTAATTGGATCTATACTTATTCTTGTCTTGATGTTAGACGTTAAGCTTTTGTTTTGTAAGATCATCTTATCTCTCTGAGTTTAAGTATTTTACATTTTGATTTTTGCCTTTACATATCTTGACGATATTTTTGGTTACTAACCGAATTAACAAAAACAATATGTACTACATCTACTTAATCATCTTAAGATTTATTGATTTTCAAAATTATGTTAAACCACCAATGGCATTTTTTATTTGGGATGATTATTTTAAATAAATTCAGTGACCTGTAGCGCCATACTTATACTTAATATTACATTAATTTTAAAGTACTGCACTAATTAATATTATCTTTTAAAGTACGTATATATAACATTCTTCCATGCACAATATTCTTACAAAGATAGGTACTATGTATGAAAGAACCTAGTGTGGAGGAAATGAATTCTGGGATTAAAGGTTGTGTTACAACATAACCTTTAAGTTGTTGTTTAGTTCAAAATACCATAGACTACTTTTTTAGAACGTCGATCAATATTATCTTTGTGTTGAAGACCTTGCAAAAATATTTCCGTCGCTATCGAAATTACCTTTTATGTCTCAGTTGATCGGATTAGTGGAATTTGATCAAAATTAGCTTACAAGGTCTTCAACAAAGTGACAATTGGATAAATCTTATAAAATACAGCTTTTGGAGCGTCGACAGTTTTAGGAGGTTAAAAGTAGGTATGTTATTTCTATTCAATGTTTTATTTTGGAGCTAAAATGAGTAATATGGATGCCACCTCGACAATCCATATACCTAATCCCAGCTTACCTGGATTTACTAAGTGGTTTTAGTAGTAGGTACGTATATATGCAATTATTTATTGAGAATGAAGTGTGGTGCATATATTATGGAAAATGATCTACATTCATATTATAAAAGGCAGACTCTCTTTTTGAATTAAAAAGGAAAAATCCAGGCATAGGTATGGTTTAAACCACTTAAACCATATGCCTGGATTATCCCGGCAAGGGTTAACCTGGCGCCGTGCCGATCGCTCTCTTTCTATTCTTCTAATCCCTCGATACCCTAAGTCCAAAATTGGCGTATTAGCAATTGATTCAGCGACCAGATCTCCCACAGACGCTGATCGCGACTGACCATTTTTAAAATTGGTAATTTAGAAATAGAGAGTCACGTAACTATCAGTGAACTATCACTTATATACTTACTAAAGTATATATACTTATAAAGTATATAAGTAATAAATATTAGCTTTACATTCTGTATGATGCATTTAAACATACGTATACGATTAAGTGATATGTGTTAAATTCTTTGAACTATCGGGTTAAATAAAATAACAAATCATTTAATATAATTCAAGCTACGTAAACAAAAATTTGGTTATAGCTATCTGTAATACATAGTCAACCATTTTGTATAAATCAATCAATCAAAACTTTGCTGATACGACAGGCCAACAGTCGTTATACCTAATTGCGTTAATAACGGGTATACATGTACGATACAACTACAAACACTAGGCAGTTAGGTATATACGTATACCTATTGTATTTCACTCATTCAGACGTATTCATCGAAAACAATTAAAAAACAAATCGTTTAAAGGTTTATTTTATTTTATTATTATTGAACATGCTGGATATATATGAAACATATGAACGTGAACGCCCTATAGTCGAAATTTAAAGAATGAAATTTTAAAAGTAAGTTAACAAATATAAGAATCTACTATTCTTATATTATTGTTGTCGATTAAAGCAAACAGTTAAAGATGTTTCGAAGTGATTTGTTTCAGAATATCATGTTGGTTCAACAAACAATGTGTTAGAAGTTGAAGATATTTAAAGCATTCTCGTGAATAAAGCTATGCATGCTCTTCGGTTTCCATTCCAAACGTAGCAATTTGTATGACGTGCAACATTTTGCAAATGTGAAAAATATTCATATACCTTTTTCTTGCATGTCGAATAAGCTGTATTTTCTTTAGGTACATATTATTATATCTAAAATAAGAAATATCTATGAACCTTACAGGTTGCTTGCAGGCTTACATAAAGGGCAGCTATCGGCAGAAATAATAATAATAGCTATCATAGAACCATGTTTTTTGTCTAATTTTCATAAAGCATCGGTAATGTTAATCTGTAGTATCTGTACAAACTTTCATCCCGTATTTGCAAAATTATATTTTAGTTGCGGGCGCCTATAACAAAAAGTAATGTCCACTAACATTAATTCTTGCATAAAAACATTCACCTACTAATGTAATTAACACACATTATTAACACTACCGCCGCTAAACACCGGCTAATATAAATTTTGCAGTATTAATTTGTCATCTTTGCGACCAGTTAGTTATACTGTGGTCCTGAGCTAACAACGACCCAAAATTTAAGTAGTGTACACAAAGTCATGTTCAGTGGCTCTCGGAGAACTATGCATATCGATGCTTTGATTATACATATAACTCGATGCAGACGCGCCATTGTTCATAGCTTTGTTAAACCTAAGTTTAATTTAACTTAGTTGAAACTCATTTATAATGCCCATAAATGAACAAACGGAAAGTTTCGCTTGCAACAGTAAAAGGATAAATCGTTTTATTCCTCTATAAACCCGAGAATTGTAATTGTTTTTATAATAAATACGGTTTTGCTGAATTATTTGTGGTTCAAAGAGTTTAAAAGGCAATTTTACTTATTAAAAACTTATTTTAACTATTATACTACCTATTGTAACCAAATAAAGTATTCGTAGTATGAATGTAGGTATATATGTATTTTACACACCTCAATTTAAAGAAATGTCGAAATCTTTTTGAAGTCAACTTTTTTCCCGGCCTATTTAAGCCAATAACGCTGATGAACTAATTGGTTTATTAACTTTATGAACAATATCTAAAAGTTAATAAAACAATTTTACTTGATTCCAACAGAGATTCCGGAATGGCGCCCAAAGCTAGTGTCCGACCGATCGTGGTATGGAGTGGGGTCCAGTCTCCGGGCAACGTGCGCGTCGCCGCCCGCACATCCACCCGCGAACCTTACCTTTACACTCAACGGAAGAGAGGTTAGTAATACCTCAAAATAAAAAGGTACGGAAGGACGGCTCAAGCTAAGCTTGACTACCTATGCTTGGACGATCGTTAAAGAATTTAAAATGAAAATAATTTATTCATGTTCTGGTAACTATATTTTAAATATGATATTCTAGATATTTTATGTTTAGATATTCTGTGTGTTATGCTCTATGTTTGATGACAGATCTTCTTCTATTGTTAATTTTTCTCTAAATTTTAATCTCATCTCAAGATTTTTATGTGTGTATAAACAGATTTTCATTTGATTATTACGGGACCTTAACATAGACTCTTTTGAAAATAGGGCAAAGCTAACTAGCCAAGACATCATCATGTCATAGTCAAGTCATCATCATGTGAACGTCGAGTTTTCAAACCACATACCTAAAAGGTTAACAATTACTGCTAAACGATAACAGAGAGACTGACTTAATATGCCCTCCGACGTACAAAACGAACATAATATATTTTTCAATAACCGTTGCAATAATATTTACTCATGTAATTCCCGACGATATCCTACATGCGTAGCAAAATTTTTTGGATTTTGTGCGTAGAACAATGAAAGAAAGAGAGTCACATTTTCTCTTTTAATGTTACATGTGTACTTACGTTAAGAATCGTCGCCTTATACGAGTGTTAAAATAAGCAAAAGTCGGATTTCTATTTGCGCTTCTAAACTAGCACGATTTTTATTGGGATTGGGAAGTTATTTTTATAGATATTATCAATATCCGATATTACCAATATTCTTCGCACAATACATCCGATTTTCATAATAATATTCTTCTATATTCATATCGTACTTATAATAATATGTTGTTTAGAATGCGGTGTGATATACATAAATATAAAATGTTGATCTCATACTCATTTGTATGTATAACGCATAAAGCATTTTGTACCGTTGTATAACCGATCTTAACTTTCTGAAATATCAAGCGAAAAACTATTGACACTTTGAAGTTACATCCCACCATTTTTGCAGCCTAACTTTTATATTTATCTCTCTATTAATTATCTTCACTTTATACTAGATATATAAAATTTTCATGTGACACCAAGACTTCCCTTCTTATTTTCGGAAAGTAGGCATTCGCAGCGTGTCCGATAGTAACAACACAGCCGAACAATGGGGGTGCACTACCTACTTCACTTTGACGCCGCGCCAATATAGTTTTTGCCCGTTGCTTGAGAGCCAGCTGCGTAGGCGAGTCATTAATCAAAGTATCTCGGATACATTAGCTTTAGCCGATCTCCCTTTATGTATAACGCATTAGGTACATTTGTAACATTTTTCCTCCGAATGGCTGGCTATTGTGAAGGTATTTATGTAACATATATCTGTTTTTCTAGATTGAGGCAGACTCATTAGTACATGAACTGCCTGAATGGTTCAAATGGGATCCACCGCCAAAATCTGAAACGACCACTACAGAGAATCCTGAGGACGACATAAATTTTAACGTGTTTCAAGACGAAGGCAATATTCAATACTTGGACGAGTCTTACATAAACATGCACAAAGAGGAAATCAGAAGGCCCCCAAAGGAAAGCATCAAGCAAGTGTTTGAGAGATCGGGGCCGGATAACAGATTACCGTCGGTCGGTGAAGTTTCGTTTGTCGTTCGCAGCGAAGCTTTCGAACGCGGCACTCTGAGGCTGACCTGCATAGCAAGTATATACAACCTCTATGCGGAGCGCGCCGAACTAATTTTCGATATGGAGCAGCCAGAAGTGGCTTCTGTATTAGGAGTTCGTAACAGTGCCGTAGGTAAGTGCTACGAAAACAGTTTCTCATCTTGCCTTCCGCCTATTTACCTTGAAACTTTAGCATTGGAACAACATAGAATTTTGCTTATCGTTTCTGTATAGTTTGTAATAATGTTTCTTTAAAAAATACTTAGTAATTAAATAAATTAAACTAGGTCGTAGACTTAAGGCCTGATCGTACAATCTATCTGTTCGTAATTTCTTGTATTAATTATTTAATTTGTTTCAGATATGTCTTCAAGCCGCATTTATCGGATATCAGTTATTTTCGCTCTATTGTATAATATTCGGTAGTTATATTATCAGGTAGTTCAAATAATCAAGTTCGTGCAAAAATAAATTAATTGAAGGACTGGATATTTTTACAACGATTCCAATACAATCTTATTGAACATGTGAGTAGTAAAATACTAATTTGTTTTGCAAATTGTAGGTAAACACGAGCAGAATTGTATGTTTTTCTAACTGTAAACTTTTAAATCTAACGTTGCGATACGGGAGACAGGCCAAATTTTTAAAATAATGTTTTAAGACATAGATATCTTCCGTAGTAATCTATAAATTTATTATGCTTAATGTAAAACAAGGAATCTAAAGTTTTACCAAATACCTATGTGATTTACGGGTTCTTATTTATCCGAAGTACCAACCTATTTCTCGTATACTTTTAGCAGGCCCCGGGGTGACGATTAAGAGTAGAGACATAATATATTTATAAACATAAATCATAACATTTATTAGAAACTGCCTATTTATATAATAAGTAGGTACCTAAGTAAAATGTGATAAGGTTATTTAAGAAAATTTAAATAATTTAATAAAATATAAAGTAGTTTATGGTCCTGAGAAGTATTAAGTGAAATTGGAACTAACAATCCCGTAGACTTTGCTACGAAATTAGCAAAAGCTAATAAATTAGGTTACCTTCTATATTTAAATGTAAACTTATGGAAGACTGATCACTTATTTATAAAATATGTATTGTTTAAAAAGTACCAGTATGTTCTTGCCAAATGCATTTTCTATGTAAGCATTTTAACTTCTGATTAAAAAATAAAAGTACAATTATTGTTTAGAATAAAACTCATGTAGGTTGTAATGAATGTTTTCAAATCAACTTGAATTGTATCGTTTTATTTGGGTATAGATTTGTAAATAAATAGATTAAATAAAACTCGTATGAAGTTACAACACATCAATAGTATCTATTAAATAAAATGTTGATATTGTTTTGTGTTTTTCTTTACGTTTACATTTTAGTACAATTGGCGACCTTATCCCTAACCCAGTGCTTCCTTCCAGAATGTTAACACAGACGTGGTACAAAATTAAATAGGGTTGATTTGTAGATACATAATAGGTACATATAATAATTATTGTGAATAATAACTGTTGTATTTATTTAAAAAATATATTGATCCAGAATTCAGCCTATTATTGCACTACCTCTAGCAAACACAAGAATTAGGTACACGTACTGTTAGAAGCTCTAGCTAATGTCCATGTCACCAACAAATTTTGAAAATCGTTGCGAGAGAGCTTAGTTTTAATGTGTAAGGTATACCAAATATTATTTTAGAAAAAGAAGTTGTCTAGACTCTAATAAAATCTGTAGGCAAGAACGCTAATATTTGTAGGTGAGGTGGGATTTTCTTTGTCCTGCTCCAACGATCGGCGTTCGACGTAAACAATATCTTATCCAGTAATTTTTGCGTACTTTTGGGAAACACTAAAAAATTGTGTTTATTGTCGGCCAATTCGGATTCTGCTCGGTAAAACGAAATAATTTTCATTTTGCGCTAAAATTTCCCGGGAATCCGTAAAACGAAAATACTCTGTAAAACTATAAATAGGTACAACGGTAAAGAAATAAATCTGCTATGAAAAGAAAGTATTACCGAAATACGACTGATGCCATTTTCCGATAGTCATTATTTTATTTTAATAAAATTTTGTAACTTCATATATCTACTGCCTACTTATAACAAAGTAAAAAGAGTTAACATTGATTTGAAGCAAATTACATAAGCGACCGCATATCTTTTTATGTCCTCCAGGTCATTCCTCATAACTAGCGATATTCTGGAGTAGGTATACTGCGCTCCGTTTCAGTGCTGATTATTAAATATGATAGATATATAGCGTTTAACAAGTGCATTGTAACTTTAAATCTCACTGACGTACATGTAAAGTGCATGCGCTCTGATCATGCACAAAAATATGCATAAATAAAAATTCTAGATGTTATTATATGTACATCAGAGATTTCACATCAATCGATATTGATATTAGTTTTATTCTTTTATTCATTATGAATCCCATATTGATTTCATTGTTAGTCGTAATTTTCTTTCACTGAAAAACGTTAATTAAATGTCTATCAATACCAAATCTTTTAAATTACTGCAGTGTTCAATAAACAGGATAACGGAAAACTTTGCAGAACTTTGAGTTTAGATAACAAGAAGACGCGGAACTCATTAAACTTTTATGCTCAGTCTCAAACATGCAACTTACCACGATCTCTATTTAAAATAAATTATAACTTGATTAATCGGAAACGATGCAGAATTATCTAATTCTGTATGTCGATATCATAAACTTGTAAGTTTTATTTAGGTGCTTAAAAACTACATTTGCTGTATTTTTTATATACTCGTACCTACTCGTGTTATATACTTCAATTCTGTTTAAAAGTAATACAAGCTGTTTAAATAATAAATGTGTTTGCGTCATTAAAATTTATACGTGTCGTTATTATGTGGTTACAAAATAAATTCCACTTAAAAATAGCGATTTTAAGGTAAAAATGTATTAGGTTTAAAAACGAATAAAAGTTGTGCAACGGAACTTAACGTAACTTGGTACATTTTAAAACTACTTTCTACTTTCTACTGCTCTCGACTTAAACTACACTACCATTTAGTTTAACCGACTTTTGAAAGTTGTAATTAATATTCTGACATTTTAATACACATTGTATCTTTATCTTATAATAACGCATTTCCTATTCGTATTTTTATGTGTGTAAATACTCAAATATCCTTTGAAGATGTGCGCAATAAAAAATATTGTATCTCATAATTTCGATAATTTTTCGACATTGAGGAAGGTTCAAAAGTTATTTAAAAAATTTATAAGTTTTTCCCTTTGATTGATTAATACCATAATTCAATGATAAGTAGGATTATTAGGATTAAGATTGAGTATGATTAGAAAGAATATTATTAATTTTTATGTAATTATCTATTTATCTAATTCATGTTTTGACTTAATAGTGACAAATTACATAGAAGATAAAGAACAATTAAAACACTATTTAAGGGTCACGAAATTTTACTCTACTGTGTATTTTCATACGTGAACTACATCTTTATGTGATCACGAATAATATAGTGTTTATTTTTAACTGTCGCTAGTTAACACTAAAAATGGCACAGGAAGTTCACATTTGGGAACGCTTAAAAATGTTGAGGAATAGGGCAGCAGTGACTTATAAAATTTCTAAAGATAAGTGTCACGTTGGCCATCTAGTACTGGAAGGTTTGTTGGATAACCCAGAGGAAATAAGTCAAGTAAGTACAGTCGCTTTCTATTTTAATTGTTATTCTTGTGAGTTATTTGTTGCCCAAGATTGCAATGCAATATGTCATTGATGTAGGCGAATCTAACAAAATTAATAAAATGCAATACTAGGATGAAACGACTCTGCCTTATAATAACAGTTTTAGTATCTAAATCTTAAAATACCACAGGTACCTACACTTGTCTCAACACAATCTTAATAGCCGTAGACGTAATTAAACTAGTTAAAGTATCCGGCCTTTACTAACTTACTGTACCTAAATTAAAGTACAGAGTATTCTTAAATTATATCAAATCGGAGATTGATTGGGAACGGCCAAAAGAGCGCGTTATAGGCTTGTATCGACTCGAACTCATGTATTCTTTAGACGAAAAGCAAGTAAAATTAGTAAAAAGAGACCTACTTAAATTACTTATTACCTACCTTCTTTTAAGGCCGATTGACATACCACCCTCCTATTACATTTTAACTAAATAAATAAAAAGTACACAAATCCCACATATTAGGTACACGAAACCATGAATGGTTTTGATATTTTCTAAAAAGTAAAGTTTACCAATTAGTTTCATCATAAATCAATAATAACGATAATAATATAATAACGATACTTAATACATGTAGATTGATGCCGCAACGGATCAGAAAGAGACTTTCATATCAGTGAGGAACCGATCATCCAGATTGGCCAGTGCTATGAAGAACTCAGGGTTACAAATTGGCAATTGCGTGGTTATTATGGGCTACGGTCATATGGACTTAGTGTTACCATTTTATGCCTGTCATTTCAACGGATATTCAGTTTGCGCTATCGATCCGAGCACTGATCCAAGTAAGTACCCAGTTTTTAATTATTAATAGGTACTTATTGTGCAAGTGTTGACAGCTTGAAATGTGAGTGTGAGCGTGTGGTGGCATAGACATACAATAAGAGAACCTATGAAAAAACGCGCTGCAGAATTTAGTGGTTCTTACTTTCTTTTGGACGGACAGGTATTAATGCTTATTTTAAAGTCAAGTAGGTACCTACTTTTAATACTGGAAGAACTATTGTAGCTAGCACGACAATAGGTTCAGTTTTAGTATGCCTTAGAAAACAATGCGGTTGTAGGTACAAGGTACAATAGGTTAAATGTGGGAAGGCTTAAAAGCTAAAAGCAATCGCTGACCGATCAACAAAGGTAAAGGCAGTTTAAGAGCAGAATAAAGGCGACTTTTTAGTCATTACGAGCTTTGACATTTTCAGTTGTAGGTACTCGTACGTTCCTATGAATGCCAACATAAGGAATATTCTTTGAATGCTATTGATACCAGTTCAGTTATGTTTTTAAGAAAGCCATTATACTTAAAAAACTAAACCATTTGCGATAAAAAGATCCATCATTCAGGAAACATTTGACTGTGTGATATTTATTATCTTTTATATTAGATACAAGTTATAAGTTAATTATTGAGGTCTGATTAAGTACGGTAAAACAATGCATAATTTGTTACAGGAGAACTTGCGTCTTTGTTTGAATTTACTCAACCGGTAATGGCGTTCAGTGCTAAAGTCACTGAAGAAAATATTAAAGAAGCATTTAGAAAGAACAAACTTAAAGAGAATATTGTTTGCTATGATGACGGAGATAACAATATAGAAACATTTATAAGGACTCACAAAGGAACTGAAGTCGATTTTAGGTGAGAATCTTGTATTTTTGTTATAGAAAATATTCGACTGGATTATTAAAAACGTTTGGACTAATGAGATAGTGGCCAATCGCATTGCGGTCCTGAAAATGGAAATGTGGGAGCTGAAAAGGGAAGCAGCTCCTTCTTTTAAGACGGCTTATATTTAAAGCACTAATAAAATAATTAATACAAATAATATTGTGGCTACAACTATTGTATAATGAATTAAAGATGATTGTCTTCTTTATAGACCCGCCGAGTTCGACCAATCGAAAGTTAATGCCTGGTATATGTTGACTAGTGGAACAACAGGTCAATTGAAACTAGTTGTTGTAACTTTCGAAACATTATTTAATGGTGTTGGCTGTTGGTGGTTAGTACTTTCTATACTTTACCTTAACCCCTTTTTTTTGTAAATTATCATTCAATGTTTAATTTGTATGTAACATTGAGTACCTACTTTAGCCTCCCATAAAAATTGTTTTAAGTTTAATGATTAAAAAGTCTTAAATCAGTATTATAAACATTATTTTGACGACCCTTGTGGTAAAGTTTCCTGCTTGTCCACCATTTAAAGTGATCTTGGTTCGAATCCCTGCAGAGAAAAAGATCGAATGATAGTACTAAGATTTCTGTTACCGGTCTGATTGTTTGTGTAATTGTCTTATATAGTGTGTTGGGCTATTATTGCGTTATTATTTATTTTATGTTTCAGGGAAAAATTCACGGGACACATAGATACTGTTTTGGCACTGGCTACAATTCAATGGATGTCTTCACTATTCTACTACCTCTCTGGCCCTCTAAGAAACTACACCAGGCTTCAATCCTCCGTCGCACTTAACCCCGCACTTCTTGTGAAACTCATTAATGTATATAAGGTGATTAAATATTTATCTTTATGTGTTTATTTGAATTTTGTTCATTAAATTAAATTAATACTGGATTAAAAGCTTAAAAGCTTACCATTAATTACTTATATCAGGAAGGCCAAAAGTTAATAACTGATAATAACGAAGCAAATGCTATAATTAGTTACTTATCCATATTCACGCTTTAGTAAATCTACAATAGATTACATACATTAGATAGTGGTAGAGTAGGTACTTAATAGTTAATATATCTTTGATTTATTTCAGCCAAACGTTGCCGTGTTTACGCCACATGTAATGCATCAATTTCTTAACGTATCACAGGATGTGTGTGACTTATCGTGTTTCAAATACGTTGGTATCGGAGGAAGTGCAATCGAAAAATCATTAGTCGACAGATTTAAAGTAAATACATAGAATAAATTAGTAATAACTAATGTCATTTCTAACAGCATTATTTAAGGATCTCTTTTTTTAACTTATCAACTCTTTTAAATTAACTGATAAATCTTTAGCATCGATATACAAAAAAACTTAAATTTACTCTACAAATGTTATGTTTAAAAGTGTCCTCAGTGCTCTGAAATGAGTGAAAAATGCACTCTTTTGCCGAGGACGTTTTGGAACCGATCATTGTAAATCTTGTTTTTTTACATATATAGAATTCAAATGCTTATTGTGAGGAAAAAGCTGGTTAAAAATATAATGGAATTTTAAATAGCTTTATTTACCTCGTTTAACATTTTCTCACAGGAAAGATGCAAGGCCTACTGCTATTTAGTTTATGGCATGACAGAGCTTGTAATACCAGTTTTCGACTTCGTTGATAATACACCATTTGGCTCAACAGGACTACCATTCAAAAAATTCCAATACAGGGTACGATTTTTCAGAGTATAATCTGGTCTAGAAATAAGTGAAAAATGGATTAATATAAAAAAAATACTTTTTTTATTTTCAATTACAGATTGTAGACGACGATGGAAATATTTTAGAGAAGCCTTTTGAATCGGGTGAGCTTTGGATTAAAGGCGATGGCTTTTTTAAGGTAATGTACCTTAGATAGTTGTTTAAATGATAATAAACAGTATCTACCCAGTATAAGTTCGTCAGCTATTGTATTATACAAAGTAAATAATTAGTTTTATTAGTATTACTAAGTATACCGAAAGTTGTAGACATAAGTTTGAGTTCAATGGACTTGTTTAGGTACAAGAAGCTAGTGAGTTTTTTTTATGAAACAGCTACTCTTATGTTTATAATATCTATCTAATATAGGAGATATTAGTTCGAAAGCAAAAGACTTGTGGAAAAATATTTCTATATTAGAAGTAGCTAATGAAAGCATTGTACTTGTAGGGATATTTAAACAACCCAGAGGAGACGCGAGCAGTGCTAACAGAAGACGGGTGGGTGAAAACAGGCGACATCTTCTACAGAGATGAACAGGACTTCTTCTATTTTACTGACAGAAAAAGAATGCTCATCAAATATACAGGCTTATGGGTATGACGTCTATTACTTCTACCTTAAGCGAATTACTTTGTTCCCTCGTATTATAGGTATATTTAATGCTTCATTTTTCTTCGTAATGGAGTTGTAAAGTAACACAGGTCAATCAAAACAAATAATCACATAGCATTAGATAATAAGTATTTTAGTGGTCGATACACACCTACTGTAAAATATTAAAATAGCTATTTCATGAAACAGAATGTAAAACGAGCGAGTTATATTTTTAATTTCGCCATTTTGTACAAAATGCGGGATCAGTCACCGAAACTTGTTGCCCTCACGCTCTAATTCGTTCTACTGGGACTAGTAACTTATTATATCAATGAGGAGTACTCATACCTACGCAGTCTCGAGTGACTTCAACCAGAAATACAAAGCAAATTTTAATGCGTAAGATACGAGAGAGCTTATATTCTATAGCTTTAACGCGCGTAAACTGTATCCATTCGCACACGCAACTGACCCTTTTTGTATTGTAAGTATTGACGTCAAATCACTTCATACATATTTTCCTCTCTTTATATCTAGATTTCACCATTAATGTTAGAAGAAGTAATAAAGCGACACCCTGGTGTAAATGAAGTCTGCGTTGTTGGTATTCCTGATCGGGAGAAAATGGAACTGCCAGTTGCTGCGATCGTAAAGAAAAATGGTAGCATTATTGAACCACAGGAAATTTTTGACCTAATAAAAGGTAACTTTCAAAAACAACCTTTAAATATACATAATTTTTAAATTTTTAAATGTTTTTTTCATTGAAAAATACTAAAAATACTTAGGTATAATTAAAAGTTTTTGTAGAATTAAATTGATCCTGTAGTCATATTATTATCTCTTTTTAAAGGACTAAGCTAAATAGGCTTACTAACATTATTTTGTTTGCTATTCCTGTCAAGATAAATTAAACTAAGGAATTGCATACTTCTATAATAGCCTACTTTTTTTAGCCTAAATGTGGACGAAACACTGACATAATTAAATACCTTTGTTATAAAATCATAACGTTGCGCGCTGTTTTCATGCGACAATTTAATGAATTTATATCAAATGAGACAATCTAATTAAGTTTTCAACACAATAAATAATATTTATTTTGATAATAATAATGACGCGCGTGCCTCCCGTAATTGAAACAGCAATTTATTATTCACTATAACAGATACAAAATTATTAAATTAAAGTAAAGGTTATTTAAAATTACTTTTCAACTAAGCTACTTGTAATTCAATTTGCGATTAATTTAAAATCAAGTTTGTTTATCACAAAGTGAATAACTTTAAAACACAGGGGACTCTGGGGAGACAAAGTTTCTTTTAATTTACTACGCATAACCAAGTTCTCTTCGGAGATAACGAGCTGCAACCCATTATTTTAAAGTAGGTTACTTAATTCAAACTTCATCATGACTTTCAGATGCCCTTCCGGAGATAAGACGACTGCACGGAGGATTCTTCTACTTAGATGCGCTTCCAGAGACTCCGTCAGGAAAAGTGCACCGTGCTAAGTTATCTGAAGTCGCAATGAAAACACCGCGCATTACTCCGCAATCATAAAATTAAACATTTAATAGATAATCTGATAAAAATTAATACTTTTGTATAATATTAGTAACATAAAGAGCATTCAATTACAACAAATAGGAATGTATGGACATTTCAATTTTTAAAACTGTTACGCTGCCGTCCTTATGATAACACTTACTCGTAAGTAAGTGCAATAACTACATTCAAGCACCTAAAATAATACTTTTTAACTTGAAACTACTGAAAATTATAATTGTAAGAAAGTATATATATTGTATGAAAAATAAAACAATTTCATGGAAATAATTTTTAATTTACATCTTATGAATAGGCACACGATGGTACTTAAAACCAATCTACGAAAAAACATTGAATCAATTTAAAATTAAGTTTAAGGTAAATGACCAATCTTAGATTCCATTCTTACAGCAGAGATATAAAACATAACATAATTATTACATCTATTGAAAAATTAATATCAATGAAAATGTTCTTTAACATTTTTCGTTTATATTAATAAGGTTTACTGTTTAAGACATTCATTTCTCAACAGAAAAATGATGTGACATGAAAAATAAAACCTAAAATTAAACAGGTACCTACGATTCAGATGATATACTCTTAGACAGACTACATGTAGGTATCTATTAACAGACATAATGTACCTATTGTCAATAACAACATGATCAAACTTCAACCACTTAAATATGCCTACAATTATGTATCTACTTGAAGAAAAAATTGCTATTTACATAACGAAACGAACACAAAAAGGAATCTCATAAATTAAAATTGTTGAAACATTTTACACAAAGTAAAAATAACAACGGTATTTTTAATACAATATTATGATGTAATTTGAACAGAAAATCTCTGGATAGCGCCAAAGAACAGAGATTCGCATAATAAACTTGTTTACTTTTACACAGGAAATAATATGTTAGGATGCTACGAGCGCGGACTTTACCATCATGCAGCGCTGGTTGTAGTTGAGTAGGTAGGTACTACTTCCCTGTGTTACTCGCCATAGTATAAGGCGCAGTGGGCACGGTGCAGAGGAGTCGTGGAGGGCTGATGCCCTTTTCTGCGATGGTGTGTTACCGCAGATGAGCTTCCCCATGAGAGTCATTAAGGCAGGAGAGACGATCTTGCGTCAAGGTAGAACAAAAGAGGCATTCGGCATGCGCCTTCTTTCGGGCCCCGGTTAAAGTCTTAAAGATTAATTTATGTCACGAACCCATACAAATTAATCCTTTTAGGAGAAACAACTGTAAATAAATACAATAAAAAAATCTATATTGCATTAATACATAGGTAAAGGTACCTCATATATTTACATAATATAATTATTATGTCGGTTTAAACTCATTGACTGTAGTAATTCCGTAGAGAAGTAGTAATATCTGGTGCTGATGCACGCCACGCCATCATTATTAATGTACTCGTAAGTACCCTTGCATTCAGAGGATAATAACTGAATTGTCCCGAAACGTTCATATCTGTCCTTGTGTTCGAGCTTTTCGCATTTGTAAACGCACAATGAGGCGTAAATGAGTTTGGTGATTGTCGACTTCGAACTCGATTCAGTTTTATGATCATGTGCATCAAAGAGCCGAATGAACGTAACGATTCTTTATGGTGAATGTAGAACAGAGGACATTATTAAACCTTTTGATAACGCAGCGTAAAATAAAACTTTGTCTTGTTGAGTGAATAGAAAGCTAAAAGATTAATTAGGTTGTATATCTCTTTTATTTCCTACATGGTATAGTATCATGACTTACAAAATGAAAACACCAACGGTCAAAATAATAACAGGTATATTTCTCTTAAAAATAATGAATTTTAAAAGAAAAACGGGCTTTACATAATTCGTAATATAAATGTTTACTATAAACTCTAAAAACGCATTGCATTCGCTATTTTTCTTTTATTATCATTTATTTTCTACACACCAAGTCTACCTACCACACCGCACTTATGTCCGTTTCGGACGGGCTCGACAAACAATGAAAGATTCAGTCGGTTGTCAGCAAAACCCTATTTTCGGTGGATATAACTCGAACGTAGTGAAAATGTTAAATCTATGTTAACAATGGAGTGGGGTACATACTAAAGTTTCCAATCCTAATATTCGCATTGTCTTATAACTCACGGTTTTATAAAACATACTAACTTAAGAAACATACATACTCGAAATACATAATATTTTAAATACGGTTAATTCCCGAAGTTACATTACATTATTTTACTGAATTTAAATTACTTGGGTTTAAATTAAATATTATGTATATTTTATGAGTAATTGAAGAAATATCTATTATTTTGCGCTAACTACATACGCTATGAGCCTATGTCTGTTTCACCTCACATGCAATTTAGGTCATGTTTTATTTAAATAGATCGCTCTGTTAAATTCGATTTTTGTACAAAGCTAATTTTATCTTGAACCTATTTAATGGTTTAGTTACATTTATTATTATGGTTATGGTTACGGGGTAATGCGTGGTGTAACCATAGCAATATTTTTTATCTTAGTGCGATTTACTTTTCCTGTCGGAGTCACCGGAAGTGCATCCATATAAAAAAATCCTCCGTGCAGTCTCCTTATTTCTGGAACCGCATCTGAAAAATAAATTGTTTGAATTATGTAACCGCCATTAGTGGCAAATTTCATGCTCGCTTACGTGCTTCGGAGGGCATGTTAAGCCGTCGGTCCCAGCTGTTATCGATATATAACAATCGTTTAACGTGAACGGCGGCACTTTGGATGGTTTGACAACATCCGACACGGGTTGGTTATAGGTAACTCGGCATTGGAGCAGCGTGGTGGAGTATGCTCCAAGCGTACTCCGGTGGCGGGGAGACACCCGTACAATACAGCGGAAAAGGTTGCAAGCGCTTAGCATGTCTACAAATTAACATTTACCTAATCAATTTGTATAGGTAGATAACTTATATATTGTCTGGGTAATTGTCTGTTTCAGTTACAGGCGACATGTCATTATTTTAACGTTTGATTAAGTTGTGTTTAAAATGTAATAAATAATGGACAGAAACAAATTTTAATATTCACGTCATTTGTGTTTTGTCTCTTTAAAAAAAGATTAACCTTTAATAAGGTCAAAGATTTCTTGGGGTTCGATGTTGCCATTTTTCTTCACGATCGCTGCAACTGGCATCTCTCTGACATCTGGGTCAGGGACACCCACGACGCACACGTCCAATACACCGGGGTGCTGTTTGATAACCGTTTCTAATTGCAGCGGAGAAACCTGGAGATCATTGTCGGAAGAGGAAATATCATTTTATGTAATTGGGTTATTACAATACAATATAATATACTTTATTCAGCACACCATAGAGTTAACAAAATTACAAAGAAAAACATACTGAAAATAATTGTTACATACAAAAAGTGTTCTTATCCTTAAAAAATAACGATCCCTTCTAGACAAACTTTAGGATACGGACAGAAAGCCGATTATAATTCTAAGTATGATAGATAGGTAAGTTTGTTTAATAATACACCGTCTTGAAAAGTAGAAAATCATAAATTTTAAATACCTACCCATAATCCAGTGTATTTGATGAGCAATCGTTTTCTTTCAACAAAATAGTAAAAGTCCTGTTCATCTTTATAGA